>VUQG01019760.1:0-16134 GCA_015106755.1 Etia nguti | reverse complement strand
TCAGCAAGCAGTTTGCTAACTGTAGCATGGGAGATGGGTGGTCTCGTAGGGTGTCTTGCATTGAAATCTGCTGCAATGACCCGGTTACTGCGTTCACCAGATATCAACACAATTTCGATCCGCTCCTCACGTGTTAACCTCATCGACATGTCAATGGCTGTGAACAAAGAGAAACTTGTAAATAACTCATGAAAGAATAAAGTTACGTTGAAACCAAGCACACCATTGTTTTTCTTGTGGCATTACCAATAAGTTTGATGTGTCACCTGGCCCTCTTCCTATTGAAAAAACAAAAGTTGTATGCAAGATGGCCGACTTCTAAATGGCCACCATGGTCACCACCCATCTTGAGGAGTTTGCCCCCTCACATATACTAATGTGCCACAAACAGGACTTTAATATCACCAACCATTCCCATGTTATTACGGTGTATCCATATAAATGGCCCACCCTGTACATATAAGTCATTTATTGTTAATGTAAATGGAGATTTCTTCACACACTAAGGTTAATTATGGAGTTCCACAGCTTTCCAATTCTGTTTACAATATACATATTTCCCTTAGGCAATATCATTTGAAGCCATAGTATACATTTTCATTACTATGCAAGCTCCATCAATCCATACCACGTAGCAGTTATTTAAACTGCAGGAATGTCTTAAAGACATAAAGACCTGGGTGAGCTTTAATTTCGTGCTTCTTAATTCAGATCAAACTGAGGTTATTGTACTAGGCCCTAAAAATCTTAGAAATATAGTATCTAACCTGATGTCTGTGAAAGGTCTCAGTTATCCAGGTCATGGTGGTCTAAGGAGCTCGGAAAGAAAAGCGTCTGGACTTCTTTAAGTTTCTTGAAGACGTTTCAATTCTCATCTGAGAAGCTTCTTCAGTTCTAAGAGCAATTGGTGGAGAGTCCCAGATTTAAGCCCTATGGGAGTGTCCCTAAAAGGTTAATGGACCCCCTATTGATCCTCTACCTAATCACATGAGCCAAGGTGTGAAACCAAGTGTGGGTCACAATCAGCCAAGGTTTCGAGTGAACCCATTTTGAAGCCTAGCCCCACCCTATCATGTGACTTACTGAGAACAAATGACCCAGGATGTGAGCGGGTGTTAAGGCGTCATGGAAGGGATCTCAAAACATGGAATATAGATGGCAGACAGTTCTGCCCTCTGTTCAAAGATGGTCGTTCACAGTGGACATAAATGGCTTCTTTCGCTCCTCTTTCAAACCATCTGTCTTCTCTGTCCAAAATGTGAACACTGGCATCCTCAAAAGAATTGACCTTTGACCTTTAGATGCAGATGAACAGCTGAGTCTTGACCCGTCGAGGTGGCTCTTCTATGTTGTGCCATGCGTTTATGAAGTGGTTGTTTGGTCTCTCCAATGTAGAGGTCTGAGCATTCATCGCTGCACTGTACAGGATACACTACGTTGTTAAGTTTGTGTTTGGGAGTTTTGTCTTTGGGATGAACCAGTTTTTGTCTGAGTGTGTGGCTGGGTCTGAAGTATACTGGGATGTCGTGCTTGGAGAAGACTCTAACCAGATTCTTACTCTGGATGGCATTACCTTGGCCTCCAGTAACACTGTGAGGAGTCTTGGAGTCATTTTTGACCAGGATATGTCCCTGAATATTAAATAAATATGTAGGACCACTTTCTAGCATTTGTGTAATATCTCTTAAATTAGAAACACCATGTCTAAGAATGATGCGGGTAAAATAATTTGTGCATTTATTACTCCTGGGCTGGAATACTGTAATTTAGGGTGTCCTAAAAAAATCCCTGAAAAGCCTTCAGTTGATCAAGGGTGACAGGGACTAGAAAGAAAAAGCATATTTCTCCTATATTGGGTTGTCTTCATTTGCTGCCTGTTAAATCCAGAATTTAGTTTAAAATCCTTCTCCTCACATACAAGGTCTTGAATGTTATCTTAAATGACTTCATAGTGTCATATCACCCAATGGAGCACTTGTGGTTCCTAGCATATTTAAAAGTAGAATAGGAGGCAGAGCCTTCAGCTTTCAGGCCCCTCTTCTATGGAACCAGCTTCCAGTTTGGATTCAAGAGACAGGGACTATCTCTACTTTTAAGATTAGGCTTAAAGCATATAGTTAGGGCTGGATCAGGTGACCCTGAATCCTCACTTAGTTATGGTGCGCTAGGCCTAGACTTCTAGGCTTGTTAGTTATTAGTAATCTCTGGCTCTCCTCCACAGGCTCCTCCCTGAGCCTGGTTCTGCCAGAGGATTCTTCATGTTAAAATGGATTTTGCCTTTCAACTGTCTCCAAGTGCTTGCTCAAAAGGGGTTGTTTGATTGTTGGTATTGTCTCTGGATTATTGTAATGGCCTCACAATATGAAGCAACTTGAATGGACTGCTGTTGTGATTTGATGCTCTAAAAATGAAATTGAATTGAGTCAAATTGAATCTGAGGGTGAGGGGGTGAGTGATTATTGTACTTTAATGAATAATAAGCCCCTGTGTTTTCAATGTGTGCCAGCATACAGTGGCACACTGACACCAATCACAGATGAGGTTGTCACAGCTGAATGTTTTTTAGATGCTTTATGACATTACAGTATAACTTTGGGATAAATTCACAGTGCATAGCCCAGTAATACTGGAAAACCTGTAAACAGGCTCCTCACCTGATGTGCCACCTCTAGCCTTGGAAATGCAGATTAGTGTCTGCAGGAATGTGGAAAAGATAGGAAATGTGTCGCCAACCCATCATTATACATGATTTTGAATGAGAGTAACAGTATTAAATGTTTTCACTGTTGAACACAGAATCATAATTTATATGTGATTTTTCTCATTTTGTAATTATGCTTAATCATTCATCCATCCATCCATCTATCCATCCATCCATCCAGCTTCTTCTGCTTATCCAGCAGCCTAATCACAGAAGCCCAGACCTCCCTCTCCCTGGCTACCTCCTCCAGCTTGTCCAAGGGAACACCAAGGCATTCCCAGGCCAGCCGAGAGATAATATCTCCAGCGTGTCCTGGGTCTGGCCTGAGGCCTCCTCCCTGTTGGACATGCCCGGAACACCTTACCCAGGAGGCGCCCAGGAGACATCCTTGTCAGATGCCCGAACCACCTCAACTGGCTCCTTTTGCTTTGGAGGAGCAGAAGCTCCACTCTGAGCCCCTCCTGGATGGCTGAACTCCTCACCCTATCTCTAAGAGAGAGGCCAGCCACTGTTCAGAGGAAGCTCATTTCTGCCGCTTGTATCCGTGATCTCGTTCTTTCAGTCACTACCCACAGTTCGTGACTATGGGTGAGAGTAGGGATGTACATCGACTGGTAAATTTAGAGTTTCGCTTTTACGCTCAGCTCTTTCTTCACCACGATGGACCGGTAGAGTATCGATATCACTGCATCCACAGCACCAATCCGTCTGTCAATCTCCCGGTCCCTTCTCCCATCACTCATGAACAAGACCCTGAGATATTTAAACTGGGGTTTTTTGAGTTCTTGGAACAGTTTGATCACCCCTCTCAGAAAATGTCTGGATTTGCGCAGAGGCTTTGTCTTCAAGGTGTAGCTCACTATTCCTCATTGCCTCACTAAGTTACAGGGAACAGCCATAAAATGGTTACTCATACTTAATTCTTACGTAGCAGTGTGAACAATGCATCACCTGCTACCTCTCTGTGCCAGAACTTGCATGGAGCACACTTTATGATATCAGTGGCAAACAGGAACAGATAATGAGCAATAACAACATATTTTTTTCCTTCTTTTGCTCCCACATTTTAGTGGCTTATTGACCACTAAAACTGCTGTAAACCAACTGCATATTACCTAAATTTACCATCTAGGTAATATTGTTTGTAAATATTGTTTTTCTTATTCACTGGTCCTTCTTTTTTTTCTCCGTTACATGTGAGCTACTATTATACTATACTATACTGGTATACTATAGCATAGTATTTTATCACATGGAACCTTTTAAAAAAGGCAGAAGGAAAGTTTCCTCATATTTGAGACTGATTTAATGTGAATTATTTTGGTTTAAGAAAATAAGAAACCGAGTCTGCTGCCATCTGCTGGTGCTGCAGACATCAAAGAACTGAAAGAAAATTATTGAATTACTGCAAAACAAAACAAAAAACCTCACACAAAAAAACATATTTTCAGTGCTCTCTAAGATTTTGACATCAGATTTCCCTGAAAGATGATTGTAGGATTTTGACAACATTCCTATTCACTTTAAATGCATGGGTGAATGAATAATTCAGGATATATAGAAAAATTCTGTTGTTCACCACAAATGCAATCAAACAAACACATTTGCTATTTCGGTCTTATTTGGATGAATGTACTTTATTATTTAGAAAAGTTGACTCCTGTGTTTTTGTCACAATTTCACAGTCCAGCATCTCATGTTCACAAACTGTCATTTTGACATTAATATTAATCCACCAGACCCACCCAGGCAGTTAATCCACATGTCCTGATAGTACACAGTGGAACTCCATTTTCCATATTTCCACTCCAGAAAGCTTTGACGTTTTTGTTATCGTCATTATCTTTTGTGTGTGTGTCAGTTTTACCTAACATTATTTGTTCTCATTCAGTTTCTGTCCCATGTTATCTCATCAGCACAGTAAAATAAGATTTTAAAGTGATAATTCAAAAATAATTTGTTGTTCAAAGGATTAATGTTTGAAAGCAGCTTCACAGAAATGTTTACCTTATCCTATACTGTAGGTCCTCTACCGTAAACCTGCCAGCTCAAATACTTGCCAAGGTTCAGAGTGAGGCCTGTTTTAATTAACTCTACCAGCTAAGGTTAGGGAGAAGCTGAGCGGTCAGCATATATATTCATATATTTCAGCAAATGACAGAGTAGCTGTGAAACGTTTGCACACACAACATCATCAATCCTTTGAAACAATGTATTTGCATTCACACATTCATTATTAACTTTTATGTATGCACAAATGACAAGCTGAAATTACCCAGAGTGAATGACTTCAAGCCTGTGGCGTCTCTTTATTGTCACCACAATAACTGATGGATTTTATTCTCATTTCTAGGTGACAGCGACAGTACTATTCAAATAACTTTTGACAAGACTAATCAGTTAACTGAAAACCAGCTAAGCTACTGTTGGAGCAGCAAGGCTGGCTGACAGTGTTTTGCATATGACTGATATTGAGAAAGGATGCTTACCTAACAAGGATTAAGAGTCAAGTGATAATCAAACGAGTGAAAGGTTTGGTAGGTGTGTCTTATTCTGAAGTGTGCCTGTTTCAGTGCTGCAGACTGTGTCTTTGTCAGTATGTGCTGAGATTCAATAAAAAACTTGAGATCGACAGCAGGCTCCCTTTATTTCTGTTGCTATAGCTTAATAAAGTCAGCATTCGTCATACACAGAGACATACTGGGAAGCTACAGAAGCCTTCAACACTTACAGTACTAGTGACTGAAACAAACAACGATGAGGCAGAGGACTGAAAACGAGTCAAACAAACAGTTTATACAAGAAAATACTTATCGGCACTCATATTAAGTTCATACTTTGAATAAATATTGCTTTTAAAATGACTCTGTCCATCATCGTTGCTGTTTTATCACGTTTTATTTTCACTGTGTTAAATATCAAATATATTCCTTTACTGATGCATTTCTGTTATTGCTAACATCAAACGTACCTTACATGAGATACTGGATAATAGGCTTGTTGAAAGTACAAATTTCACAGAATATAACAGTCCAAGTTTGGTAGGATATACTGCAGATGATGGGCTTCTGGACATGCACAAGGACTCGATAGAAGTGCAAGCAATTGAGGTGGGGCTTAAGCAGGATCTCTCTGTCCGAGAGGAGCTGGAGGGAGGAGGTGTCAGTCACATGGCCTTTCAAACATGCACTCTTTACTGGTATTTTACACATGTACAATACTTTTTTTGTCATATTTAGTTCTTTTTAAAGCTAGACTACACGACTCTGAGCCACAAATAGGAGCTTTACATGCCAACGGGGACACTTTGCTGGGGCAGCCAACAGCTAATCAGAGCGTCGCTTCAATTCCCTCACAATACTCAAATGGAAATGTAAGAAAGGCTGACAGAAGTACAGTGATAACACACGCACGCACACACAGTGATATGGGTGGTAGACATAGACAAGTGACTCATAACTCAGGTAGAGTAGAGTTGCCCTAAAGTCTTGTACGATTATACTTTTTAATGTAGAATATAATAGATTAGATTTGAATGCAAATGTAACACTACTTATCCTTTAGTAGATATTCACAAGTTATTTAGTGTGCAGAAAATATGGATGAATAACAACCTGCCAGGTGAACGAGCTCTTATCACAGGTCTTGTATAAACAAGACAACTGGATGTAAAGTGAATCATTAACTACTATACTAATCCTCTGCAGACACAATGATAACTTATGAGGTAACATATCTTAACAAAGATAAGGAAAAAAAAAATGTATGATATCTGGATCCTATAGAAACAAGCTTGTAATCTGAGTAAACTGTCTTGATTCTTCAGTATAACATGCTTACAACACACGGAACAATGCAGGCTCCGACTTCTTTGTGCATAAGATATGCAAAATAAGATTATTGTCCTAGAGTGTCATTAAGTAAGAGTAAGAGGCGGCTTGGGCCACATAAGCACCCAGAAACGGGAAAATTGTGAGCATCAAGTTAAATGATTAAAAGTTCTTTTTCTTGATTTTTTTTTTCCAATGCAGGTGAATGCTGCTACACAAAAGGGTTTAACGTCTCAATATAAATAAATAAACTGAGTCCATCTCTGTGAATATTTCCATAAGTAAAGCATACACAAATTAATGCTAATTTGTTTTTCTCCTCTCTCATCACGTCTTGTGTTCTGAGCTAACAAAATGCAAATCTGAGTACACACAGTTTTCTTTTGAACATAGGAGTGCATTTCTCTGTCTTGTCATTTTTCCCATCACGTCTCCACCTCTCCATTCACCAGGTCCTGTCGGCTAGCAGGCCAGAGGCTGAGCCAGTACTCTGTCACATTATCCTGCAGCTGAGTGAATTACTCTACCTCCATTAGACTAACAACAAAGCAGGAGCACCAAGGAAGGGGGATGGGAGAGGGAGCGGGGACAGAATGCACGGGAGGATGGGAAAGAGTGATGTAACAGAGCCGACAAGGAAGGAAGGACAGATACCGCAGATGATGAATAAGGAAAAAATAGAAGGAGGGAGCGAAAGGAAACAATATACAAAGAAGGAATGGAAAAGTGGAAAACAGAGGCCTAACTAAAAAGTGAGAAACAGGAAGGGAGAGGCGGGAATAATGGATAAAGGAAAAGAGTAGGAAAGCCATGAGGGTGGGTGGAGGTTTATTAGAGATGAAGATGACAACTACAGTGGAGAGGACAATAAAAGGGAAGGAAGATGGAGACGCAGAAAGCAGAGTAAGGGACTGGACAGAGGGTTGTTGTGGTGGAAGACAAACAGAATGAGGGATAGAAAAAAGGAGGGGGAAATGCTAAAATGAAAGGAGGAAAAGACATAAAAGATCGAGCTACAGCAGTGAGGACCTTACTGTCTCACACATGAGAATGGTAATGGCACACAGGACCCCTGTGAACGACACTGAGTGGATGCCACGCACACATGCACAATTCAGTGCAGTTGTGCAGAAGAATCGACCCTCACAGGACAGCTGAAAATTTTGAAGAACTGAGCACCGACGCTCTTTCACAGACAGGCGACGCTGAAGAGGACCCATAAACATCAAGGGGACTCATTTCTGTTTCCGTTCAACTATGAAACTGATTTAAAGTGAACTTGTAATATTATGTGAGTTAGGCACCAGTCAGTTGGTCTGAATGTAATATACTATCTACATCTCACATCAAACTAGAATACAGCAGTTTTAACATTGAGTAAAATGTGAAGAATCTGATATTTTCACACACAGCAACAGTTAGATAAATGTAAAATAGTATATGGCTTACCACAGGAGAAACACACAAACAAAGCAAGACCATTACAGGTAATAGGAGTAGTGGTTGTAACAGTATTAATAAAAATAACTAAATAAATAAACCAAAGAAGAGAAACAAGACACATAAACAGTGATGAGACCAAAACTATACTGACATGTTGGAAAGAAGAAATCCTCAGAAAGCAAAAGCTAAAAGTTATGAGATGACCACACGACCACATGACCAGGTTACAGTAAATCCAAAGTGGAGCAGTGTGACGGGTCAGTTAAGTTATCTGAGTCAAACTGGGGGGTTTCTGAGACGCACACATAGTTATGCACACACATTCGAGGTAATGACGCATCTTTACTCCTCCAATGACAAGTTTTACTCCATAGCCCTTAAGTTCCAAAGACACACATACACAAATTTAAAAAAAAACAAAAAAAACACGTCAATAAATATTATAAATAATATAAATAAATGACAACAGTGCCTCTGCTTGTGTATGCTGCGAACCAAAAGAACCACAAAAAGATGTCAGACTTCACTCAGGGACTATGGAGGAAAATAGCCACAGCTTGCTCTCTGCTCTTCTCTCCGTCGTCTCTTCGCTGGGACGCTCAGAGGTCAGTGCAGCGCTCCTGCTTGCTGTAGTGGTCAAACTGACTCTTCCAGTGCATCATGTAGGAAGACCAGCGGTGAAACTCTACCTTCCACTGACGTTCTGCCTCATCTATGTTGTCTGTGAGAAGAAACACAGAGACAGAACAGCAAAAATGGTTAGCAGTTGAGCTTGAAGGCCATACCTGCTTTAGAATTTCATGCACATACATTGTTAATGTCAAGGCCACTGATTGTTCTTTAGTTTCGGTAAGATTAGAGCAAGTTGGTTGAGAAAAGGATAGAAAATAAGGGTTCAATATGTACTCTGTGGAGTATTTTGGTGTTGAAATATCAGAGTTCATTAAAATGCTGGTGACTGAAGAATGGGCCCAGGGGGCTTCAGCCCAACCAAGAGTTGAATGATGTCATCCCAGGCATACAGTGGCTTTTCATTAAGTAGCCAGGGGTAATTTCTTTTCCAATTGGATTCAGTTTTATTTATATAGCTCCCAATCACAACAACAGCCTCCTCAAAAGGCACTTTATATTGTAAGGTAAAGACTCTGTCATGATCCAGGTGAGCGTCTGTGTGTGTACCTGTGTTCACCTTCTGGGCAGAGCCGTGGAGTTTCACCTCTTTCTACTCACCTGACTTGAGCTGGAGGCTGCTTATAAGGACCAGCGTTGCCATCACTTCTTCGCCAGTTCGTCAGCTATCTCATGGTGGTAACCAGACCTTATTGTTTTGGATCTTTATGTCTACACACTGTGCTTAACTTGATCTCCTTGTGCCTTCAGTTACTCTGCCACGACTTGACGCCTTACTTACCTGGACACTGTTCTCCTAGGCAAAACCCCCTGTAAACCTCTGCAACCTGCCTTGTGGAAATTAAACTACTCACCGCTACCACCTGCCTGTCCTGTTGCCCACCATCACTTTTGGATTCCTGGAAACAAAAGGTTGGAACCTCACTCGATCTCACACCACTTGGACGCCCACCCGGCTAGCCTCCCAAGATTCCCATAAAGCAAATTCAGTATTTAACTTTTCCCAGTATAGCTCCTTCCCGCTTCGCATCTAATCTCTAGCCCCCGGGCCCCTTCCCCCTTCTTCTCCGGGGAACTGGGCCGGTGCGGGGGGTTTCCTATTACACTGTTCAGAGGATGTACACATCTTTTGAGGACCTGGTCTCTCTCTCTCTCAGAATCAACATAATACTGAGAGAGAGAGAGGCCAAAAAGAAGCTACAAACTCCAGAAGGCTTTGTTCCGCTTGTTTCCAATTTCCATGTCTGCTATTCCACTTCCGGTGTCAAATTCCACTTCAGCTACCACTTTGTCATCCTCTAAACCTCCCCTTGAGCCCAAGCAGATTGGCCACTACTGGCTCTCTCCGGAAGAGAGAGAAAGGCGGTTTCGCTCCCGTGAATGCTTTTATTGTGGAGCATCCGATCATTTCCTGCTGTTAAGATTCCACCTGCTGTTAATTTCAGGGATACGGGTGGGCGGATCCCTGACTACATCCAAGCCCCGTTTAGTATTACCAATGACGCATAATTTTAATCAGATTATTCATTGCCTTCATGCCCTCGTCGACTCTGGGTCAGAGCAGAACCTAATCGACACAGAGCTGGCCAAACAGTTAAACCTGCTGTTCGTTCCACTTGACCCACCAATAATCACCACCACACTCAATAATCAGGTTTTTGCATTAATCACTCACCAAACTGAATCCGTATGCATAGTCACATCTGGAAACCTTTACCTTTGCCTCCCCTGAAACACCTCCAATCCTCAGTTATCTATGGCTACGAAAGCATAATCCTCACGTCGACTGGTCAGGTCACAAGATTATCGGTTGAGTTTATTCTGCCTCGCAAACTATCTAACCTCAGCTCAACCCTCAGGAACCCCAGAAACAGCTCCTGTAGTCTCTTCTCCACCGGATCTCTTCTCTATTCCCTAGGAATATCAAGACCTTCAGGAGGTCTTCAGTAAGACTAAGGCGTTATCCATTCCACCCCACAGACCTTGTGACTGCACCATGACCTCCTTCCCAGTGCCCCGTTGCCTTCTAGCAGACTTGTCTTGGCCCGAGAGGGAGGCAACGGAGAAATATATCCAAGAGTCCTTGCCAGCCGGCATCATCCACCCGTCTTCCTCCCCGGTAGGTGCAGGTTTTTTCTTCTTTGCCAAGAAGGATAAGACACAGTACCTGTATAAACTATAGAGGTTTGAATGAGATCACTGTAAAAAACAAGTACCCTCTGCCCCAAATAAATTCCGCCTTTGAACCCATTCACATGGCCGCCATCTTCACTAAACTTATTATTTACGCAATGCATACCATCCGCTCTGCATCTGGGAGGGGAACGAATGGAAGACTGCATTCAATACAACCCTAGGATATTTAGAGTACCTATTTGGCTTCACTAATGCCCTTGGAGTCTTCCAGGCATTAGTAAACTATGTGCCAAGGGATTTCCTGAATATTTTTGTATTTGATTACCTAGACGACATCCCGATTTTCTGCAGAGGAGCACAGAGTCCATGTGTGTTCAGTACTGCAACGCCTCCTGGAAAACCGGTTATATGTCAAAGCAGAAAAAAGTGAGTTTGACTGTTCCTTAGTTATCTTTCTCGGTTATATCCTGGCAGGAGGACAGGTGAACACTGACCTGGCAAAGATTCGAGCCGTAAGTGAATGGCCCACTTCTTCGTCAAAGAAACAGCTACAACGGTTCCTCAGGCTCACCAACTTCTACCATTGCTTCGTTTGGAATTACAGTCCGGTAGCTGCACAACTGACCCGCCTCCCCTCCACCAAGATCCCATTCATCTATTCCCCTGAAGCCGAAGCAGTCTTCATTAAGCTCAGCTGCAGAGCAAAATTATGACTTGGGTGACTGGGAGTTTTTGGCAGTCAAGTTAGCTTTAGAACAGGGGTGGCCAACTCCAGGCCTCAAGAGCCGGTGTCCTGCAGGTTTTAGATATCACCTTGGGTCAACACACCAAATGATTAGTTCATTACCAGGTCTCTGGAGAACTTCAAGAAATGTTGAGGAGGTCATTTAACCATTTAAATCAGCTGTGTGGATCAAGGACACATCTAAAACCTACAGGACACCAGCTCTCAAAGCCTGGAGTTGGCCACCCCTGCTTTAGAAGAATCTCGTCACCTGTTAGAGGATACAGAACAACCATTTACAATTTGGACTGGTCATAAATATCAAACCGACCTGAGAACTGCCAAGAGGCTCAATGCCTGCCAAGCCCTTTCTGGTCTTTGTTCTTTGGCCACTTTAATTCCTCTACTTCATATGGCCCAGGTTCCCGAAACGTCAAAACCAATGCTCTGTTGCACCAGCTGTCAACAATACTGATTCACCGGAGCTCACTACCATTCTTCCTGCCACCGACAGGGTGGGTTTCCTTCTGCCTACGAAACTTCCAGGTGCCTTGTAGATCATGTTTTCAGGCTCCATGGTATCCCCATGGAAATTGTCTCTGACATAGACCCGCAGTTCCCTTCCTAGGTCTGGAAGACCTTCTGCACCGTCCTGGGAGCCAAAGTCAGCGTCAGCACCGGATACTTCCGCGCAATGCAATGATTAGATGGAGAGGCTAAATCAAGAACTGGAATCAACTCTTTGCTGTGTCACCACACAAAACCCAGCAACCTGGTCTTCATATCTCACTTGGGTTGAGTATGCGCATGATTTACTTACCTCATCTGCAACTGGTCTCTCGCCCTTCGAAGCCCCCCTAGGTTAGCAGTCACCCCTGTTCCCAGAAGCAAAGGTTGATCTCACCGTTCCTTTCAACATCACTTACAATGCTGTTGACGCATTTGGACCCTAACTTGGGAGGTAGTGCTAAGGGCCATCAATCAACAGGGTTGTTACGTTGATCGGACACCCACTCCCAAGAACACCCACTCCCAAGTATGTACCAGGACAAAAGGTATTGCTTACAGCCAAAGACATTCCCCTCAAATCACTCTCTTGCACATCATTCCAGGCTACACTGGACTATATCAATTAGAAACCATCATCAGTCCCACCGCAGTTTAAACCTAGACTCCTACATCCATGCGCATACACCCTGCATTCGACATCTCTCGTCAAACCTGTACACTCTAGTTCTCTGTCCTTTCCTCAGTATAGCTCCTTCCCCACCTCACATCTAATCTCACTCTCTGTCTGTTTCAGTGCTATTCCAGCAGAGATTCCCGCTACGTTTCAGTGTTCCACTATCTTGAATTCCTGTACACTCAAAGCTTGTTAAGACTTATCGCTGTCTTAATTATGCCTGCATTTGGGTCCAATTCCACATATTGAATGCAGATGGTCAGTTAGATGTTTTATAACTACTCTTGGATAATTAAGTCACCCAAACTCGATAACAACTCTGTTTCATTTTAGATGTAAATCAAATACAATCCCAATTCCAAAAATTTGGGACACTGTGTAAAATCTAAATAAAAACAGAATGTAATGATTTGCAAATTTCATAATTTGCAAATTTGCATAATTTATTCACAATAGAACACAGAAAACATATCAAATGCTTGAAATGAGAACATGAGTAACATTTTAGAAAGAAAAAATAAGGTCATTTTAAATTTGATGACAGCAATGGATCTTGAAGTTGGGAGAGGACCAAGTTTTAATGGGTTTATGTGCTCTAAATGCTGTATATACCTTTTAGCATTGATAGAGCTTTTACCAGATGTGCAACATACCAAATCCATGCTAAACATACAAGATACTTCCTTGCCTCCTTAGTCAAGAGATGCAGGGTCCATGTTTTCCTAAACGAATTTGAAATTTTGATTAATCTGACTACAGTTCCATATTCCCCCAGTCCATATTAGATTAGTTTTAGCCCAGAGAAAACAGCAGGTTTTCTTGATCGTGGTCACATATGGCTTCTATGACAGAGGTTTAACCTGCATTTGTGGATGGCATGGTAAACTCCTTTTACTGTGATTTCTGGATAAATATCACAATCATGTCTGTTTTTTTAATCCAGTGGCGTCTGAGGGATCACAAGTATCCAATATTGATTTTCAGCCTTGTCCCTTGTGCACAGAGATTTCTCCCATGATCTTTTAATGACATTATATACTGTAAGTAATAAGATACCCAAGTCTTTTGCAATTTTACGTTGAGGACTATTAAATCGACACTGTTCCACAATCTGTAGAGGCAGCTTTCTGCAAACTGCCGAACCTCCATTTCACTGTCACGTGACAGAAAAAGGCTTTGAGAACATTGCCATCTTTACTTCTGAGAAATTCCGTCTGCCTTTTAATATCCAGTCATGCTACTGTCCTGGTGCCAGTTAACCTAATTAGTTGCAAAATGATCTTCAAGCTGTTCTATTTTTAGTATAACTTACTTTCTAAGCCTTTAGAGTTAGTTTTTCTAACTCTTGATATGTATTGCTGCAACCAAATTCAAACAGTGCTAATGTTTTTCACAAAATAGTAAAATGTCTCTTTTTACTGTTTACCGTTGAGCAGGCTAGAATCCTGTACCAGACATCAATGGGAGAGATTTCCTCTACCAAAAGTCCAGCAACTGCTCTCCTCAGAGTGCCATTCAAAAAAGAGGGAATGAACTGGTAAATGAACTGGTCTGTAAATAGCACTTTTCTACTCTACTTGAGCACTCAAAGTGCTTTAAACCACCAACTTTGCGATTAGTCGATGACCTGTTCTACTTCCTCAGCCACAGCCACCCCAATGGTTGATGCTACACAATGGTAAACGTGGTCCTCTCCCACTTTGTTATGATGTGTTGCTATCATCAATTTATTTTCTTCTCTTCAAATTGATAGGGTTTCTGTTCTCTATTGTGAATGACTATGGGTTATGAGACTTTAATTTCGCTCCATTCTTCTTTTAAATTTACATTTAACACAATGTCCCAAATTTTCTGAAATTGGGGTTCTATATAAAGATATGATGAAATAATTTCATGGTCTGAAATCAACAGCACTAATGACCGGAAACACAGTGTAAAATCTATGCAGGAGTTTTAAGATCAGGAAGTGAAATAGTCTCCAAGGGCTGAGTCAATCATCTGATACCAATCGGGATGAGCTGCATTTATTTAAGAAAAACAAAACAAAGAACTGACAAAATCTGCTACAAAGCTCCACTTTAGTTTCTAACAATTCTTGTATCATGCGTCCAGTGAGGAGTGTCATGATTTTAAGTGGAATATAAGTGAAGACCTGCATTCAATACAGATTTCAAGTGTAGAGATGAAGTAATATTTAATAGTATTTACCAGTAATATTGAGAAGGCGTGGCAGGAAGCGATTCCAGAATGCGCACATCTGGTTCCGCAAACCTTTGTGAATCTTGAGTGATTCGGTGTTGAGCCCAACATGTTTTTGCTCGCTGACGGTAAACACAGGCCAGCGTTTCCCTCTATCTCCCTGCACGTCATTGGGATTTCTGATACAGACAGAACAAGAAAGGATATTACAAATTACAAATAAATCAAATGAAAAAGCAGTAAAATGATCTCCAGACTAACTTGCCACATTCTTAGATTCACAACAATTCTGCTTGCAGTCGATGTCAGTACTCGTAGTACATCACCACTTGATGTTCCATTCTTGCAGCATGGCACAGAACATAGCCATATTGCTCAATGAGAAACATATTCAGATAATCAAATTTGAGTTGTTTCAAGCTCAAACATGTTCAAAAATATTTTGACTTAGACTAGTGCGTGCATACTAAGGATCACCAAATGAAAATGGATAGCACCACACGGAATAGTTGTTAGATAATTACAGAGTATGTACATTTTTAAGATTTTTAAATGACATTTCAAATAAAGAGAATATTGAGTTGGGTTCTCGTGATTAAGCTTTTTGTTAATGAATCTGAATAAATATTACACACACTGTGAAATGTATATTTCTACTTGTGTTAAGACAAATAAAAAACACAAATCTACTTTTTATTTTAATAATAGCATCTCTAAGGGTCTGTGTCCATAGGCAGCACCTCTGAGCAACAAGGTCCGGCTGAGGTGAGAATTACAGTGGCTTGCAAAAGTATTCGGCCCCCTTGAACTTTTCCACATTTTGTCACATTACAGCCACAAACATGAATCAATTTTATTGGAATTCCACGTGAAAGACCAATACAAAGTGGTGTACACGTGAGAAGTGGAACGAAAATCATACATGATTCCAAACATTTTTTACAAATAAATAACTGCAAAGTGTGCGTAATTATTCAGCCCCCTTTGGTCTGAGTGCAGTCAGTTGCCCATAGACATTGCCTGATGAGTGCTAATGACTAAATAGAGTGCACTTGTGTGTAATCTAATGTCAGTACAAATACAGCTGCTCTGTGACGGCCTCAGAGGTTGTCTAAGAGAATATTGGGAGCAACAACACCATGAAGTCCAATGAACACACCAGACAGGTCAGGGATGAAGTCATTGAGAAATTTAAAGCAGGCTTAGGCTACAAAAAGATTTCCCAAGCCTTAAACATCCCACGGAGCACTGTTCAAGCGATCATTCAGAAATGGAAGGAGTATGGCAC
>VUQG01019759.1:0-44332 GCA_015106755.1 Etia nguti | reverse complement strand
CCATTATTATTGCAATCTTCCTTCCCGGCTTTGAGAACACAGAGGTTTGGGTCCCCCAAAACAAAGACCCTTCCATGATGGGGTTAACCCCATTGTCCCCGACACACTAAGGTTTATCTGGGACTGTGAAAGGAACCATACTCAGCCCATTCACTGTGACTTCACTTAATGAGCTTGTTGAAGACTTGGACTAAAACAGTTAAACAGAAGCACTAAATGCTGACACATTCTCTGCTTGTAGAGCCAGAATGTCATTAAATCAATGCCAGTTACATGAAGTGGGAGACTGATGTTTCAGTGGTGTGGGAGGCTGCGTTGATTGGCTTTTCTTTTGTGGGTGTTATCACTTGAACTATAGCATAGAAAAAGCAGGACGCCTGCAGTGTTTGTGCCTGTTTAAAGAATAGGAACCATCTTATAATGAACACTGTAGTGGTGTCATAAAAGTGCACCTTTTAGAGATGCTCAGAAAACCTCCTGGATGGTAAAAAGGAAATGCATTTTTAACATGTTGGTGCAGCCACATGCTAAAGTACTGTCAGCTAGATTTTTTTGCAGTGTGTCCATATCCCCTAAATTCAGTTTCTTATCTTTCATGAACAACATAAAAGCAATCAGCAACTTTCTAACAACTTGTTATAGAAGCACCAATTCCATTTTTTTTTCCGTTTCCAGTTTTCCTCCTAAGAGCTAAAATTGACAGCTTTTTCCGATACAAAATTTTATTTTTATAATGAAAGAAAGTATTAAACTTTATAATTTCCCCCAAACTGCAGTGTATTACAGGTTCTTCTGTCACTAAAATATTGAAAACAAAGTGCTCTGCTACTATCATTTTCATTGATAAATAATAAAATGAAAATGAGCCGTTGTACACCCACCTTTACCCGACATATTTGAACTTACCAAAGAAAATCTGCTGCAAGTCAGCAGACGGGACATTCAGTTTTTCATTCACCTCTATAATTTTCCTCCTAAGTGCTTTGACCCTTTGCTCGTACCGAGGCTGCTTCCTTGTGGTTGACTCTGAATTCAAGATAGCTTTAGCGTTAGCCATTTTGCCTTTTTTAGCTAACCCATTAAGCCGGGTGAGGGGATATAGATAGCTATCCTTATAGAGATATATATATCTATATGTATCTCTAGCTTTTTACTTCTATAGTAGTGGCATCATTGTGCTGCAGGCTGACTTTTGGTTTGTCAAATCACAGTTTTGATGGCTGTTAGCACACATATTTCTGCCTTCAAATGGTAAATATTAGCATGCTAACACACTAAAATAAGATCATTAACTTTGTAATTTGAATAACATATTGATATTTAACTCAGTCTTTAGCTACTGTGAGTTTTATTGTCATGATTTTTCAGTTGGGGGTTTTTTTTTGTGCAACACTTGTGATGGGTGTCACTGTCACTAGCAAGGAACAAACACAATTACAGGCTCAAGTCAAAACTTGAATCTCAGTCATGTACAGAGTAATATATTTTAACTGAAAGTCACTGACAGTTGATTGTGTTGACTTGGAGTTTATTGTACATTTGAGCTCTGAATATCTGTTCTTTTTATTTGAAAACATAAAATGCACATTTCCTCTCAGTCACAGAGTAGAAAACCTGCCTTGGACAGCTATAAGTTGCATCTCTGTTCTTTTTTGGCAGTATAAAATGCCGTTGAAAAGCAAACCCTTTCTTTCATTACTTTATGCTGTCTTCATGGTTTCAGTGTTATTGTTTTTTCATAAAGCTTAAAGCATTTTGTTCCGCCTGCTGGAAGTGATCAGGCATCCCCCTACTGTGGGAACTTTCTGTAAATCTTGGGCCTTTCCCAAAATTCAAATTCAGCTTGTAATTTGTGGTCGGTGGTTGCGGCGTGTGTGCACAGGGGGTTGGACTGCGCTCAAACGCAGGTCATCCTGTACTGTGGACTCTTACATACACACTCACACATACATAAATGCTTAGGTTATGAACCCACTGTACGCATGCACATAAATAAACACATGCAGCTGCTGCAGTGTGTTGCGGGTGACGGCTGATCAGAGAGCGGACTGTTCCTTCTATGGTTGGGAAAAATAAAACTTGGCTTCTTAAAAAAAAAATTTTAACAGGCAGCAGAGGAGCCGGTTAAAGAAATAATAAATAGAAAAGTTACGGTTAGCATTGAGCTTTACGTGGTTTGGACCTTGGCTCTGCACTTCTCACTATTTATTCTCTCCACTGCTATCAAGGGTGCACCGATCATCCCTTTTTTGTCCCTTGTGCTCACTTTTTTTGTCATGTATGGGGTAGACTGTCGGGGGAGGGGTGGTAGAAAGGTTAAGAGGTCTGTCCTTTTCTCTTGCTGTCTCCTCCCCATATGACCAATGGTCCATTGAAGAGGAATAGTACAATGCGTTGCTGTGGGCCAAGCAGGAGGGGGAATCCTCTCCTGCTTCTTCTCCACCACGTTTGGTTTGGCTGCCTCTCAGAGCGGCAGCAGAAGCCGCGAAGCGCCTCTTGCCTTTCACCTCCTGCGTTTATTTTTCCCTCCTCCTATGTCCCAGAGTGGGTGGAGAGAAGCTGGAGGGACTGAGCTCCTTCCCCCCCATCAGACATACAGAGACCTGCTGGGGCTCCAGCAAGCAGTAGCTCTTCTGTTCTCCCTGGATCTCCAACGGTGCACCCACTCCGGATTCAAACTTGCAATTGGATTCTTTTTTAATTTGTGGATTTTTCTGTATTTTTCTGCAGCTCTGCTCGGTGCAGGTTCTAGACCTGCTACTAATGGCTTATATTTTGGTTTGGCTGAGCAAGCAACAGTCTTCCTCAGTGTGAGGCAGGTGTCTCTGAGGAAGGAAGCCGCACGACGCAACATGAGTGTGATGTTGTGCCGCTGGGAGCAGAACAATTTCACCATGAAACTGGTAGGCTGAACACTCCCAAATCATCACAAAGGTCAACCACCCATAGGAAATCAGAAAACCATGTATGTCAGTTCTTGATTGTGCATATAGAAATGTATATATGCTTCTCTCTGTTGTTGACAGCTCTTTCTATTCACATCCTTCCCTGAAGCTGTAAACATCAGAACATTTTTTTTTCTCCACTCTGTGTTTATGTGTCAGTAAAAGTGCTTGTATCATCAGTCCAAAACCTTACAGCAGCTACAGTGTTAGATTGCACGCACGCAGTGTATTAGTGGCGGTCGTTTTATTATCAGAAGAAAGTGCTGAAGGCATGCATCTTGATTTTCCCCTCACCTGATACTAGCTTCACTTTGATGTCTGCATGGAAAGTTAAAACAGGCTTATCTAAGGCTTTAAACTGAGTTGTGTGTGTGTGTGTGTGTGTGTGTGTGTGTGTGTGTGTGTGTGTGTGTTTCTTCCCCTTTAAAGCATTTAAGGGGGGGAAAAATTCAGCTTTACTTGCTGCTTTGTTGCCTAGTGTTTGGTGTCATATAAGTATGATGGCACAGAGATGGTAAATATTCAACAGCATCTGGGAAACTGAGATAAAACACAGGGCCGGTCAGGTGCAGGTGGGTCATGTGGTGCAAACAAATGAGGGGAAAAAAGGGTCTGTGTAATGACTGATGTATATGATAAAAGTAGGAAGCAGCAGATTTAATAAAAGTCTTTTAGGATAATGGGCATCCTGTTGAGTTTACACATGACAGAAGCGGACAGAACACACTCTCTTTTTCTTTTCTCTCTGTCTTTCTCCACGTCTCTCTTTTTCAGCCTTGTTCCTTATCTGGATCTCCTGTGAGCCCAGAGAGGAAGGGGAGATGGAAGCCGAGGAGGTTATTGCCAAAGCCTTGAGATGAGCTGATAAGAGGGCTAGCTTAATTACACACTGCTAACCTACACGCATCTCAAATGAGGAGGGGGATTGTGTGTTTTCCATGTGTCTGTGTGAAATGGAGTGGGGCTGACAAAGGCACGCACAGTCAAACATGTGCACACACTTAGAGAAATTAAAATGACCTTTCTTTTTATTATGAAGTGTAGTCGATGTCCATAGTCCTCTCTGTTATAGAACAGGTCTATTGATTATTTGATTGTCAAGATTCTTTTGTGTGACCCATGCAGCATAAATCAAAATGCATGAATCATGTGCTTAATACTGATCCTGAGTCATGCCAGCATACGCAGAGGAGTAAAACCATGTTTTTGTTTTCGGTTAAGCAAATAGTTGTGATGTTCTACACCGTCAAGGCTATACCCATGCATCACACTCTCAAGCTCTCGGTTGCACACCGCACCCATAACTACCCTTTATTAAGTTATTCTTCTCTGAAAATTCATCTAAGTAAACTCAAAGCACATCTGTTTTTTCTTTTTAAAAACTGATGGACTTAGGCTCAGCAGATGACTTTATCAAATACAACTAAGAAACCACAGGTACATGGCATGCACCTTAACTATAATGCACCCAAAGATTTGGTTGAATAGGAGGATGTGAAAGCAGCAGTGATCTTTGGCCAATTTTGAACTGAAAAAGGCGTAGAATTCAAGATCTGACTCAAAGATAAAAAGATTGAAGGTTGAATATACATTATACAGGGCTTAAAAAGTCATCGTTTGGTGGATAACTGCTTTTCCAAAAGCAGGAGAGCTAAAACAACAGCAGTGGTATTGTAGAGTTCTGGAGCTCAGACCTCAGATGCTGCACATATCTGCTGATTTTTAAGGACCACGATGAAGCTGCATCGCTCTAACATCACTACCAAAACTGTCTTTATAACAGCTGCTGTGCCCTCATGTGCATCAGGCTGCATATCTCAAAATTGATGTTGATTACATGTTGCGTAGCAGACACTGCTGTGCCGTTTCAGCTGTGCAGGACTTTGGGGAATTTTGACGTACTCGTGATTCACTTCTCTCATATCCTGGAAGAACCTTTCTGTACAATCACAGCTCTCACTGCTGGATGCAAATGCTCTTTTCTTTTTATCGATTTCTGGATGATGTTTTTCAGCCCGTGGTCTTCAGATCACTTTTGACAAGTACAGGTGCCAACACATGCTCACTCCATCTCTTGGCTCTGTTTCCTATCCTCTTAACAGCACAGCTCTGGCCAAGTCGTTTGTCTGCATGTGCCTAGTGTGGCCTCCATGCCTCACAAAGCCACATGTCTTTCATGTGCCAAACAGAGAGTAAGCAAAGACACGAGTGCTTATTTAAAGCTGGCCTGGTTCAGTTTTCTGTGGGTTAAAGCCACTTGAGAGGACAGTGTGAGTACACTGGCATGGAGTGGATCGCTGCCAAGGGCTTTACAGACCATGAACCAACCATGGTGTATCCTGCTCGTGACACCAAAGAAAAAGCTGCAGGCACAGATACACTTTTAATGAAGAGGAGAGAAAAAGAAAGGAGCACAAATGCTTTTTTTTGTTGTTGTTGTTTTTGGTTTGGTAGGATTACTATATGAAGAACATGCACCTCATACTCCATCCTTAAAACATTTATGCTTGGTTTGTCAGGACGGATGATGGGAAAGACACCCAGTAAACTTTTTCCCCTGTAGCAATGGAATGTTTAGACATTTTGAAGATATGGCTTGTGTTGGGAAAGGGGAAAACTTCATTTCCAGGTAAATTCAGGGATTTATTCATAGTATTGTCACTGCAACCTGTCTGGTAAATAAGACTAAATCTTGTAAAAAGAAGAAATAAGATGAATACATATAAAACTATTTGTAATATTCTAGTATAATATCCTTTTTTTTCTTGATTTTTCTTGAATTGCCTCACTGACTCAATTTTTCATTCGCCTCTAGTTTTGTAGTTATAGTACATCAAGAAGTGTTGCTATGGAAAGTCTGTTTGACCACCCACTGGTCAAGCATTGAAAATCTCAGTGTTAGAGCGCAGGGCATAGCACAGCAGCTGGTAGAGCAGACTGTTGTCATTTCTGTCAGACCAGGACACCTTTGTGATGCTTGTTTTCTCAGAAGCCATCTGTTTGTGTCTGCTAGTGCTCACTGAGAGCTGTGCAGAGAATTCCCTTTGCTCAGTGCTGACTTTCTGTTTTTTTAAGACGAGCAAGTTTCCTGCATTCACAGCGAGTGTTTTTGAGACTGTGTGTCGGAAGTGACAGAAAAATATACCACTGTTGGGTAAGTAAGATGCCCCTATGTACCATTCCCACCCCTCACTTCTTGATTGCTGTGTAAGTGACTCAGTCCATCCATCATCTCCCACCAGCCATCTGCTAGCCAGCCCAGCCTGGGTCAGAGGGGATGTGTTGCCACATGTCACCCTCAGCCTGCAGCAGCACGGAGGGATGCTGAGTCCTCATCGATAGGGCTCAGCATGTCTAGGCAGCAGGAGGGGTCACCCACAAGAATACGTTATCTAAGGCAGTTGTGTAGTGGCGTTTCAGAGTGTTAAAGAGGTCATCCTTTACTTTGGAAAAAGTGGGAAAGAAAAATATTAAATACATGTATTCATCCATGTTCTAACACTTATCCTATTCAAGGTCCTAGAAGAGTTAGAGCATATCCCAGCTGCAACAGGGAGGGTACACCCCGGACAGGTCGTCTGTCTGTCACAGGACTAACACAAAGAGACAGACAACCATTCTCACTCACATTCACACCTATGGGCAATTTAGAATACTAAGTTAACCTAACCCCACTAACTGCATGTTTTTGGAGAGAACCCACAGAGAAGTGGCCAGATGGATGTGGATTCAAACCCAGGACTTTCTTGCTGTGAGGCAACAGTGCTAACCTCCGCGCCACTGTGCTGTCCCACAAAAAGTCTTAAATGTTAGAGAAAACTGGAGGATTTATTTGTCTTTATTTATTTTAATACAATCTAGAAGTCATCAGATTAAAACCCCGTAGGAGGCAGCGCATTGCAGTGCAGATACGTGTTTTCTTGAGTAAAGCATAGAGAGTTTCTTTAGTGAAGCCGCTCTGAGACCCGCACTTGAAGTTTGTACTCATTTTGGTGACACTGTAAGGTGTGAGTCTAAGTCCTTTCGTGAATGTGTAGCAGCACACTGCTGATGACATAAGATGATGGCTGGATTCAGGAAGTAGCGCAGCCCACCCCTGACACCTGAGACCTCCCATATTTTTGTGTTTGTATTTTTGTGTGTCTGTCTGCGTGCGTGCGTGCACGTGCGTGTGTGTGTGCACGCGCCTGCTGTTAAGTACAGCACCAGGTGTGCATGAAGGTCACTAAAGTGTCCTGTCATTAAGTGTGAGGAGCAAAGACATCCATCATATTTATATAATCTGTCTTCTACACAGGGAGCAACGGTGTGCTGTGAAGCACCACGTATAGTAGGAAACTTTAAAATCCGATTTCTTTCTCATTGCCTGAATTAGCACAAACGGTGTTATGTTGCCCCAGTACAACAGAAGACGGCTTAGTTGAAGAACCGTTACATGCAGGTTGGGCCACCTACCGATAATGTAGGTAACTTGTGTAGGGGAAGCCTGACAGTTAACGATCATTCACGCTGGAGTTTTGGGCTTTCGTGAGTCTTTTTCAAACACAGCAAGCAGCTACATAATCCTCCCTAACACAGAAAGTATTAAATATAAAAAGTCTCCGTTTCTAAGTTTGTTTCTCTTCACTCCACAATCTCTCTCCACAATCTCTCCACTCGTAGCAGAAGAAGGAACTGAGTCAAGGTGTCTGACTCAGTGAATGACAGACAGTGAGGGAGGGAGAGAGGGAGAAGGAGAGGGAGATTAAAAGAGTGTCAGACTGTCTGAGGCTTCACTATGAAGCTGACTAAAACAGGGTGAGATAAGAGAGAAGTACATTTATGGAGGAATAAAGCATGCCCCTTTCCTACAAGCAAGCCAGACAAACGTTGTCACATTACAGTGTGTGTGAGGGGGGGCACACAGCATGACCAGTTATCCGTTCCAGTACGCACCAAGTGCTCTCATCTTTTGGTCTTTTTGAAGCTGAGGGATCTTCAAAATCTGAAGTTATCTTCGGCCCGTTATTCGTGTTTATCGACGTGACAGCCCCACATGGCGGGGTACAGCGGGCTCAGGGTGCCGGCCAGAAGCTACAGCCGCTTCTCCTGTGAAGCCTACAAAGTGGTAAGAAACCAGGGAGTACTTAATGCAGTGAAGCTTTTACAGTTTGAGGGCTGTCAAGGTGTTATGAATGCTTTTTTTATACTTATCTACCTTTTGATGAAGATAAAATAACATAAGAAATGATAGAGAGCACGCATTTACCTCGGGATTTAAGAAGGGAGACTGGAGAGAGTGCAAGAGGAAAGGTCAGCTTGAAATAGACATGTCAGGGGTAGAAACTGATCTCCAGGAACAGCAAGGAATTATTATAGATCACTCCTTACCGAAGTGGGTATGCTACGAATTTAATAAATGAATGGAGTCTCAGTGGTGGGATTTAGTTTTACCTTATAAACCCCTAAATAGTCGCAGGAAGAGGCCTTTAACTTAGGTTGCTCTGCGTTTGACGAGGTAGATTTCTTTTGAAAAGGTAGAAGAAAGCATTGTTATCAGAGCATGTCTTTTGTAGACTCAGCACTCAGGGCCATTACCTGAATTATAACAAGAGCTGTTTAAGTCCTGGCTCCCTATGAAAGCTTTTTGTGAGAGATAGCACTTTATGGCAGCTTTGGTCCTGCTGCGTTCTCCTTAAAGTTCTTGCTCATGTTGGTAGATTAGTTCAAATGGTGTGTTAAGCACAGCGCGTTTTAGGTTGCTTACTGAACCCTGAAAGTAATAAGGGTAATAGTCCTGAAGTTATCAACATAATTGTTGCTGCACCATCGACGTATGTGAGAACTGTGCTTCGAAGGACAGACCTCAGGTGTTGTGGTTTAATGCCGTGTGAAAATGTGAGAAATATTGCGGCTGGTTTGTGATTTTTACTCTTGAACTTCAGTGGAAAGACTAAATGGTCCTCGACAAGTGGAGAAAATTAACACACCTCTCGGTTATGAAACAATTTGAAAACCTTTGTGGTTGGAAAAAAAAAAAGGAAACACATCATTATCACCAAACTAAAAATATACAAATCCAAAATGCCAGGAAAACATTTTGAGCATATTGCTGAACCCATGTGGTAAAATTAGACGCTTCTGCTTTTGGAATGCGCAAATTAAACAAAAAGTACTGGCAGCAAGTTTTTTAGTATGTGTGTATAGGGGAAGCCTGATAGCTGCGTGGTTATTTTGGTATGTTTACTGTGATTCCATTAACTCCGCTTCCCATGATGCACTGAGTGTTTCTTCTTCTTCTCTCTGCATTTATACATTTATACACCACTTGCATTTACAGATGTCTGCCCCTCCCTGAGGCTAGTTCTGATGGAGATTTTCCTGTTAAGAGGGAGTTTTTCCTTTCCACTCTTGCCAAGTGCTTGCTCAGACGGTGTTGTCTGATTGTTATGTTTTCTCTGTATTATTGTAGGGTCTTTACGTTACAGTATAAAGTGCCTTGAGGGTGCTGCTGTTGTAATTTGGTGCTATATAAATAAAACTGAATTCAATTCAATTGAATATGATCAAAAACGGTCGATAAAGCCAAGTTTTAGGTACTTAAAAAAGTCACTTGCAGCAGAGTGAGGACAAGCGTCAGATTAGATAGAGTGCAGTGTTTGCTTTAGTGAACAAGTTATCATTTCTCAAGTGAGTGTTAGTGCAAACAACAGAGATAAAAGAGCAAAAGAAATAAAAAGTGTTTGTTCCAGCTGTGTGAGAGTTTGAAATAAGCAAACATGCCCACAGGAAGTACACAAACACATCAGTCTAGCTCCTCCTTCTGTCCTCTGCCGAGTGACATTTGCCACTTACGCATCTGAACTCTTCAGTTTTCAGAAAGTGCCCTTCAAATTGAGGGCACGCTCCCAGTGTGAGGCTCTGGCTGCCCTCAACTTGTTTGACAGGGCCAACCGAGCACTGCAGGGATGGCCTGTGTGCGTCATGCCCTTCTGTAGACATCCCACACCAGCTTGGTGACTCAGCAAGCTGAGGCAGCAGGGATGCTGGATGTGAAGCAGATCTGTGCGTTTCTGTAAGAAAAAAAGGAAAGATGCATCTGTCTGAATGACTCATCATCGTTTGTTAGAGGCTTTGAAGAACTGATGTTTTTCCATTTTTAAGCCTTAAATGGGACATTATTATTATGTGAACACGATGATGCAGTTGGGTCCAGGCTTTCATGCGGTGTGTGCTTGTGACTTGACAAAGCATGGGTCACTGTTGAAAGAATCTTTTGACTAAATGGCGAGCGATGGAGAGAAAATCTACTGTAGACTCCATACAATCGCAGACTGATACCAGACTGACTGTGTAATGGCAGCATTTATGGCAGGTTTCAGTGTTGGTGTGCTTTCAGTGCTTTCAGTGTTGCATCAGAAAACAAATAACTGAAGTGAGATAACTTAATCTTATTGAGCTTTAATAAAACAAATATTGACAAAGTTTAACCAAGTTGAAAAAGGTGATAAATCACAGTTTGTTATTCCAATACTCAGCAGGTCACAAAATGTTAAAAATCGCAATAATATCTAGAGTGAAATATCGTGATAATAACGTAACATAGGGCGTCTGGTGATTACCACTTCTACATGATGGATGGGCACAGTGTCTAAATGATTCTGACGGTTAACACTCCAACTCCAATCTCAACGTCTTTCTGTAGTTTCAAATCCAGGGTCCTTAAGCCCAGGGTAAAAACAGTAGATATCTGTAACTCTCCAAATACCATCAAACTGCGCTGCTAATGGTTACGGTTATATCAAAGAAAGATGCAAACTAGGCCCAGATTTGGTTTATGGAGGCGACATATTCCCAAAGCAAAATGTCAGTAGACTTGATAGACCACATATTACGGTTTCTGCAAGTCCGTGACATTGTGAATGAGTCAGTGTCATGTTGCTTTCTCTGATGATGGGAACGTCCCTTACCACAGCTCCAACTTACAACTCCTAAAACGACCCCCATTACCATCAGGGGTGCTGGGAATGGAGGGATTTTCCATCTTAGAAGATGCATCTGCACGTTATGAATCCCCGACTGCCACAGTGTTGTTGACATATGGCTGCCGTGGTACTGGTGAGAAAGATAAGAGAAGTATGCTCCCCCAAAGGAAGTAAAGTTATTAACAGGATCGTTTTCATGATATTAGAAGATACATGTACCAGAGATACAGAACATGTGAGTCATTATGTTGGTTTAAATCCTTTCAGATTTATGGAACAGTGTCATTCGTATTTTATTTCATGATAAGTCCCTGTTGCAAGTATTATAAATGATGTATTCAGAGGACACCCAGATGAACAAGTATAAGTCACGTGGAGGCTGGTAGTTTTTGTGTATAAAATCCTTTTTTACCCAGGTTATGTTTTTAGGTCTCCAATAGGTCCACTTAGTGAGTTTATTGGTCTGAAACGGACAAAAACCTTCTAACTTAGAAACTATGATTCTTACAGGTGGGGGGTATATTTAAAATATTAACAAAGATTTTAAATATCATGTCACATTTGACCCCTGACCTTACGAAAGACCTTACATATAAAATAAAAACATAAATATTTAAAAATGAGAAACTAATAGTTTAGCAGATCGTTGATACTTGAAATGTTTTGTTTTCAGGTACGGTATGTGTACTCTTGTCCAGTGACCAGCTACACACAGAAATCCCAATAATGCCACGGGACTGTGCCGTTTAATAATGCTAACTACTTATCTTATTATCTGCTTAGTGATTAAATTGTCTATATATTATTAGCAGTGGTTTAAATTAAAGACTGAACCGGAATCTGTTGTATCTCATCTGTCTTTGATAGATGGATATTGAATCAATATGGAATTAATACTTCTATTCACTACGTATTCAGCCTGTTAAAATGCCTCCCAGATCTGATGTCTGCCTCTCATCAACCATCACTTTTTCTTTAAGCAGCTTCCAGATCACAGAAGCTCCAATAAATGTGTGGTTTACCACACATGATTCCCATTATTGCATTCTTTCTTTTTCCTGTTTATTTCAAAGTTCCAGTTATGAGTGCAGTCTTTGATGTAGATGCATCTGACTTATGTTGACTGATTCAATTGAACAGCAGTGGGGTGAAACTTGAAGCAAATGATGCATCGCTGTGGATGGCCCTGTTATTAATGCTTAATTGAGTTTCTGTTGACATGGTGAATGTAAGTTCAGTTCTCTGTTTTGGTCTTCCCCAGGTGGTGTTTCTGTGAAGTTGTACTCCAAGTTAGACCTTTCACATATATATTAAAATATTTATTTGCTTAAGTTTAAAATGTTCATATTTGATCAAAATCCCTGTGGTCACTGTGAAGTTTGCTTCTTTAAAATGAAAATTTTCACCTGCCGCATTTGAAGCTTGAGCTGCCCGAGTTGGAAACATCAGAGAAATAAAGTGTGTTTTGAAAAGTTGTCTCTTTCGGGACTTTAAAAGCAACCTGTTGCTAGCTTTTCTCTCCCCTTGCGACAAGCCCATACCCCCTTCTCCACTTGCCCTCGGGCCATTTGACCTCCCCTGTGGTTTTCAGCTCCGTGAATGACAGCTACCCATTTCACCTCGTTTTTAATTACACTCCAAGCCCTCCATTTACCTGCCTGAAACTACTTCAAAGAGCGCTTGCACATTCACACAAAAGCTCTTCAAGATTGCACTTCCTTTTTTCCACAACCAGCTGAGAGTGTGAATGGATCGTCTAATCCGGCAGCTTAAAGGCTTTTTTTTAGTTCAGTCTGTCACTCAGGACTTTTTTTTTGTAACTGTGCGTTTGTGTTTGGGAATGCAGCCCGTGTGATTTCAAAACGTCGCTCCGAGGCGCTTTGTATTTAATGTGTGGTCATGTGTTCGCATCGTAAACCTTTTGCATTTGAGCTTGTGCGTGACGATGAGTGTACGGATGTGCGTGTTTATGAATCTTTTTGAAGTGCTCGCACCTGTTGTCAGACTTCATGAGAGCAGTGATTCATCTGTCGAGGCGGAAAAGCTTCAGGTTTGTTTACAGTGCAAATTCAAAGAAAGAAGGGTCACAACTGTGCCACACACCTCACCTCAAGCATGTGCTTTTAGGCTTGACCTTTACAATGCCATGCACTCACTGAGGACTGACAGATAGACTTGAATTTCACAGTGAAGGAAAAAAAAGTTTCCGTGTGTACAGACGAAGTTTGCACGGACGTTATAAAATCTGGGGCTTACTTGTGTGTCTGGAATTTGTAACTGAATCAGTTTTGGAATTAGACATTTATGCCAGCAGAAACTATTTTGTGTTTGAGTTCCATCCCATTATTTTAATACAAGAATCTGTCAGTCTGACTAATCATTATTTTCAGCAGAGGAGGAACATCTCTCTGAAAATCAGTTTGAGGGGTAGACCAAGCTGAGTTTAAGAGATGGAGGATCCAATCACTGAAGCTGGATTTCTAGTTTACTTGGCAGCGAAGAGTTGGAGATAAAGTGTCTGAATTTCAGGAGCGGGACCACGCCTCCAAACACGCCCCTTCCGGTTCTTATCTCTATATGATCCCCCATTTCTACAAGCTGTTCGTTCTGCCAGGCCCGGGAGCCGCCGCCAGTCCCGTCTGAGGCCTTCCCCAAACCCCAGCTCAATTCACCTTTATCTACTAAAAACGCTGTCAAGCCAGCTAGTGAAATGAGATTACTGCAGAAAGCTGACAGTTACTTAAACATGCTGATTGCCACTTTCCTGTCATGTCTTAGTGGACTGCCGGTCTCTGAGTTTGTTTGAATGCAAGAGTAAGACATGGAGTGAGAGGTGTCTTTATTTAGAAGCACATGTTTCAAATCCCTTTGGGCTCCTCTG
Source organism: Etia nguti (assembly GCA_015106755.1). Lineage (NCBI taxonomy): Eukaryota > Metazoa > Chordata > Actinopteri > Cichliformes > Cichlidae > Etia > Etia nguti. The sequence goes on along the minus strand of VUQG01019759.1, from coordinate 30,542 downwards.
ATGTTGCACTTTACAGACAAGCCGAACATTGCTGCATATCAAGATGGACTGATGACATATCCATTTCTTAAAAAACATCTCCTTCATTTTTAGGAAGAGCCTTCTGCACAACTTCTCTTCAGCCACTTCTTTTTTTCACCTCCTCAGAAAGAGAGACTCGCTTCTCTTGATCACAGAGGGAGTAAAAAAAAAGAGTTTGCAGCTAATTATGAGGGAAACTATTCAGATTATTCAGATGCGTGCTCTACCAACACCCACCCCCACCCCCTCCCCCCGTGTCCCCTCCTCCCCCCCAGGCAGTGAAGGGTCTTTTCTGTCCCCAGAGAGTGATGTCAGCATGGCCCATTGAAAACAGCCGCCGTGTGCTCCGAGATGAATGCCCTGGCTGAGCACAATGGCCCCAATTTGAATACCACGCGGATATATGCCAGATCGGAGCCCCCAACAAAAGAAAAGAGGGCTACTCTGCTCCCATTCAAGCATGCTGTTATTTTATTAGTCGTAAATTTGCTTCAACCATTTATAGCTTTTGTAGTTTTTCAAGTGTTTATGGAGTTTGAAACACACGGGCGACCTGACGGGGTCGGCCCCTGTTTTGGACTGAATTTTATTTTTGTTGGCACGTAACTGAAACACCGTGCTCGTGTTTGTGTCTGACCGCAGATTTACACGGACTGGGCCAACCACTACCTCGCCAAGTCAGGACACAAGCGTCTGATCAAGGACCTGCAAACAGACGTCACGGACGGAGTGCTGCTGGCTGAGATCATACAGGTCGTAGGTAAGGAAACCCACTTCTGATTCCAGGGCCTGCTGGAAGAAGCCAGCTCTGATCAAGTGACTGCTGGAGAAAAATGTGTGCCACGTCATTACTTGTTTAGATACGGCTGACCTTTACCAAATAAATGGTCGCTTGCAAACATCATCATTAACTACAAACTCTTCTTTTGTTGAGGTGATAAGATTAAACCATTTTACTCTATTATCTAATGTAATATTGTACTATAAAGTAGATTTTGCAGCTGAGGTAATTACTTCCATAGAGGGCCAATAGTCAGGAGAAAAACACTATTGTTGAGGAAAACTTTTATGAATTTATAGACAGTCAGTGAACTACAGTCTGTATATAGGGAGAATGTATAGAAGAGAAAGGAGAACAGTTAGAAGAGTGAATAGAAATATAAATCAAATAAATTTGAGCTTTCTGAAGTTTATGCTTTGCTATGTGGCAACTTTGTACAAACCAATGTCCTGTATTGTTAAGCATGTTTTTGATTCAGTTATGTTCTCAAAGAGTCTTATGATCCTAAATCAAATTAAGAAAGCTTATAACTCATCAACAGCAGTTATACACAGTATGCAGCTGTGTTTTTGACCCCTGCTCTTGTCTGTATCATCATCATCATCATCAGTCTTGTCATCTTGTCTGGCCGTCCTCAGCCTGTCATTTCATCTGCCGGCAGCCTTGCAGCTAAAATGGGCAAACACCAGCTGACCGGTGATTCAGCATGTCAGTGACTCTGTCTGCTCCCTGCTCCTCCCTCGTGTCTCTGACCCAGATTCTGTACATTTTAAGCTATGAAGACTTTTACTGTTCTCACACTACATCAGTTGTTGCATGTGATTGTGTTTTGAGTTAGGTCGTGAAGTTCATGTCTTCGTCCCTGAGCCTGGTTCTGCCGGAGGTTTCATCCTGTTAAAACTGAGTTTTTCCTTCCTGCTGTCGCCCAGTGCTTGATTACAAGGCCTTATCTGATTGTTGGGGGGTTTTCTCTATTATTGTAGGGTCTCTTACAATATTAAGCACCTCGAGGTGACTGTTGTTTTAGTTTGGCTCTATGTAAAGTTGAATGAGCATTATAGGTCTTTTGGGGTTATCCAAATCTTTGTCTGTTAGAAGGGTTCTAGCAAAAGGCAGTTTTTTTCACACCTGTATTGGGACTAAAGTGCAAGGTTGGCATTATATTCCTTTGGGGATATGCACAAGCATAAATGCTGGCAAAAGAAATGTGGAGCTGTTCTTATCCAGCCTGGATGGAGGAAGCATGTGCAGTTTGAGCACTTGTACCGTAGCCATACTGACAACAAATTGGAAAGTACGTGGATGTCCTCACAGTCTTGTGTATACGCTCTCATGATGAAATTTTTGAAACAGTTACGCAATCCCAAACATTATTTTATGAAAAACAGTTGGCCCTTCACTCAAGAATATAAACTCATACTTGTGTGAGGCAAATTCAATTGGAGAACAGCACAGATAGACTGTGGTGGTGTTTTTTTTAATGATTTATTCTTATGAAAGTTTGATGTTTTGACTGGGTAACATGGAACCAGTTTGAACAGGGTCTGTCTTCCTCCTCTGTGTTTGTTCAGTTAGTATTAAATAATTCATTAGCAGTGAACCTGATTATTCAGACTATTTTGGAGCTCAAGAAGTGAAAGTTTTGCTGAATTTTATAAGTGAAAGGCGGCTTCTGAGTTTTTGCATTGTGGAAAAAGGACCTGATGTTAATGCAATCCAGGCGACAGCTGGCTGCAGCTTTGCTCTTAGATTAAATAATTTCCAGCCGGAGCCATCCATTCACCTGTTTTGTACCTCCTTTCTGCCTGCTGCCTCTTGTCTCCTGGGAGAACTTCACACCCACATAGTCTGATGAAACCAGAGCAGCTTGCTGGTGTTGGAACAGCCGTACAAGTTCAGATGCCTGGCCGGATATGACACCTATTTAGCTATTTGACCTGCTTAGATTCAAGGTCAGGGTTGACCTTCACACACCTTCACTCCAGATCGATTTCATCATCAGTTGTTTTTATGAATATTTCAGAGGGTAATCTGTCCGGTGAAATTCAACCAAAAGTAAGATATGGCTTTGTCTTCTGTTTTTAGTTTTGTCCAGTAATCTAGCTGTTGTATAGCCCAGGTGCAGGAAATGTGAGCTGTTCATTTATTTGCTCAGTATTCACCAGACAAACTGTGAGTATGTTTTTTATTTTTAGTTTTAAGTGTGTCCCAAAATCACACAGTATGTGTCTCTTGTGGGTGTTGGTGTCTACAGTGTGCAATTTTTAGGTAGCACACAAACCAAAGCCAACAGTAGTAGTGTTAAATCACTGATAGACTTGTTAGCACTAAACTGTTTGGAATTGCTTCATGCCAGATTTCAATTCTCAGTATGAAAATGACGTGCTTTAAATGCACATAAAGAGAGGTAGTATCCAAATACATGCTGCGATACCAAGTTCATAAAAGTGAAAAACCCCTCGCCTTGAAGGTCATCTTGACCTCTCGAGCTCTTCCTGTGCTGCTGCTATTTCTAGATCACTTCCTATAAGTCTCCTTCTGACCACTTGTATGAGCACCCTGTGATTTTACCACAGACCTCAGACTTGGGCAGGAAACGAACATCAACTGCTCTTTAAACCTGACCAGACTTGCGGGATCGGTGTCCATCCACAAAGATCAGTAGGGCCACCGGGAGCATGTTTGTTCTTTTGGCTTTTACAACATTCACTTATCTTGCACCATGAATTTGTCCTTCATGGTCAGACTGTCAAAGTAGAGTTGGACTGTAATGCCCTGGAACTTCAGCGTGAGAACAGAAAGCACGAGACCTGCAGTGCATCCCGTTGTGCGCTATTGTGTGTACAAAATATACACCATATTAAAAACAATTTTTTTGATCATTCACTACCCACTCTGCTTCTTTTCCAAAGTTAAAATTCAGGCTTAAGGGTCATCATCTTAAGAAACAGTAAAGGAGATCCAGCCTGCGTCATAGAGCTTCAGTAAAAGGAGTCAAAGCTGGACTTCTATGGAGCGATCTAAAAAGTAACAGCACCACTAGAAGTATTGCAGTGTTTGCCCAAGGAGGACTTTAAAACGAGTATGGTTTTACATTTTTATGGGTGGAGTTGTTGAAGTTTCTAATTGCACGTTGACCTAATAGACCTGATAACACCACCAATTTTTCAACACCAGTTTTTGCCCTCTTTCAGCTGGAATGTTTTACCTTTTGATCTCTGCTAAAATCAATCCATCCATCCATCTTCTGCTACTTATCCACTAGTCACAGGGTGCAGGAGCTTATCCCAGTTGTTATTGTGTGAGAGGTGGCGTCACCTGTCTTCTCTACTACAATGTTGTTTTGTTTTGTTTTTTTAAAACTGGAAATTAAATCAGTTTTAAATCAGTCCAAAGGGTATGGGAGCTATTTATAAAAGCCCAGTAATCCTAGGAGTCTTCGTCATTTCCACTAAAACTGACCACAGTTCTTTCATAATTTAATTGTAAAACAAAACCATCCACTTCCCTGGAAGAACAGTATTTCGTGCTGCTGTAGGGTGTAAAGGATGTGGTCCTGACATGTAGCCGCCCTCTAGTCTCCACCGTGCCTCCTGATGCAGGAGTCTGTGCTGTTAGCACAGTTGTCAGCTGTGAGCTAAGGGCTGTGTCTCAGCTGCTGTGGGCTGGGCCTTCTAATGGACGGGAGGGATTCTCGACACCACACACACACAGCAGCGCAACACTCCTGGTCGGGCCCCCCAATGGCCCCGTTCCCATTTGCTGTGACCAGATAGCATTTCATGTGTCAGCGGGAGAGGATAGGAAAGGAGGGGAGGGGGGGATCCCAGTCACTGGCATGAACACCTCTGCTCTCTGCGCTCAGCCCGTCACTGTCTGGGACACACACATCGGGATAAAGGAGAGGATTACATTAAGTGAACACGCCTGAAAAGAGTTCTCATTATCTCTTCTTTTGTCTCTTCTGTCTCTTCTGTCTCTCCTCAGCCAATGAGAAGATTGGTGATATCAATGGCTGTCCCAAGAGCCGTTCTCAGATGGTAAGTGACCTACCAAGTTTGTTTTGGCAGAACGTTGAGAAATTTACCTGCGTGTTTGTGTGAAACAAACCCAGCTCTTTGATGTCCCATCTGATCAACTTAAGTGGCCCCTCGCTGGAAACTGCGGCACAAAAGTCCCTGGTAAATAGTTGTAGATGTGAATAGTTAGCCCATTTATTTTTACTTTTGTGGTATGCTGGGCAGTCATCTGTGAAACCTCTGGCTCTGGCTAAAAGCATCGCAGGCTTTGGTTTTGGGGCCAGTTTTGCCTCTTCATGTTACACATCCAAAGAAGTCAGCATTCCTCACATCTTCAGGGGTAAAAGCAGATGGGGAATATCAGCACTGATTTTTTTTTTTAAAAAGAGAAGTGTTTAGAGCCAGTTACGATGTGTTTTTGTCTGCAGTGATAGTTAGAAGGTACATATATGGGATTGCCTCCTTGACACCGTTGGTGGCATTTTAGCAGTTTTACAGTTTAGTGCTCTCTGTGGGAAATGAACTGAGCATCCCGAAGCAGGGCTGCCCTCCACTGAATGCGATGGGTCATAAATTGGGCCAGTGTGCCAGCTGAGGGGACTATTTCTGGCCACCAGCCAGACTACTGAAGCCTACCAAAGCACCAGAGAGAGAATGATGGAGACACCCATACACACCCATATTTAACAACTGAGAAGGAGGTGGAAGCACAGCTGATCCCTGAGCGTCACTGCACACACATACCCACAGTGGAGCCTTATTACTGTTCTTATGAGGGCATTCTGCTCTGACTGATTGTAGTTCTTCCTTAGCATTTGATGGTGTTGTCATTTCATTTGTTTTTGATGGAGGTCACCTATGTCCTGCCATGTTATTACATTTATTTCAGAATTAATTATATATTACAGAGCTTCTGAAAAATTCTCACCTTTTTGTAGAGAGCGAGGTTTCACACTATGATGCTCACAGTACACTCTGGATTTATCATTCCTGAAAACGCAGAGAAGGGGTTTGTCCATGCAAGTCCTGATTAATCTTCTTCTCTTTGGGTTTTTGAGCATCACTGATTTTCAGTATTTTTCTATCTGGCTGTGAACGTGTTTGTGTGAGAGAGTAGGTTCACCAGGACCACAATCAGTGCCCTGCTTTATATAAAATACAATGACCTAAGAAAAACATAAATTAGTTGCACATTGTTCAGTTGCAGTGTTGATCCTGGACAAGCATCCATCGACTCCATCTCCACTTCGCTATCAGTTAGGTCTTTCCCATTAGGCGTGATCACACCCCCAGGTCTCCTGTAACCGAGCATCTTAAAGTTTTTGGTCTCGGCGGTCTGGACGTCTCTCTCTGTGGGTTTTCTCATCAACATCCTGTTTAGAGCTCTTTCGCGTCCAGCCCATGTGACACAGCCGCTTTTTCCTTTTCAAGGCGAGAGGATTGTAGCTTACCTCTGAGACAGAACAAGTCGTTCCAAATGGATGGTGTATCTTTTACGGTGTTGTGATTCTTCGTAGACTCTGTTTGCGTCAAAGGAAATGGTTTGTTTCTCTATTTTTATAGTGTTCATTCAGTCAGTGGGATTGTTTAATGGATGGCAGTTGTCAAAATCTCGCTTTAACTTTGCACGCAGACCCGCAGATGTTGCAGTATGTGCGCGTGTTTGTGTATGTATGTGAATGTGATTGATTCTCTGTGTATAGTCTCAGTGCTTGTGTCGGCTTTAGAACCGAATCTGAAGCATTCAAACAGCGCTAAGGGTAGGCATAACCGCAGCAATTATGCAGAATGTCTGTTTTGTGTATCGTAGTGCTGTCAAAACAAACACACACAGAGGTTGTGAGAGTTTATTTAACAGAGGAGTGTTTAGAGGAGTGAGAGACCTCTTATTTTTTTAACCACACTTGATTTCATTGTTTTCAAACTCTGTCGAAAAAAATCGTCTGCCATTCACTAGCACTTGACTCAAGCTTGGCTTCTGAATGAATAAAATGGAAATAAGCTCCATCAGTGGGGAAAACTGTAGTGCTTTCACCTCACTCACCTGCTGCCTATCCACGCAAGTGCCTGTTTTTGTAACTGTCACATTCTTGTTAAAAGAAACCCCACTGGCAGGTCATCCCTTTGCCACCCAGTCAGGCTCTGTGTTTGTGTGTGTGTGTGTGTGTGTGTGCGCATCGTCTGCCTTCCTGTCTGTGCAGGTTTAGTCCAGACTGAGGGTGTTGATTTGACTGTGAGCTGTTAAAACCTTCCAGGACGGCCCTGCACATAGGGAGACACACAGACATGCTTACATGGGGTGTCTCATTCAGGCCCCCCCAATGTTAAAACACCTGGTAATGCGAAATGAAACAAGCCCTCCTGGTAAACGTTTCTATTAGCCAAACATTTCAGCCATTCCTTTCAAAATAAGCTTTTGTTTGATATATTTTTTACTAGCGATACTTTGGATGCATTTTTTTTTTAAGTTGAGTAGAATCAAAAATGACTTTTTCCTCTGGTTGAAAGTAGTTTAAATTAAAAAGTAAACTGTTAGCAATTTTCAAAAGCCAGAATCACCGTATGAGATTCAAGATTCACGCGGCCTGTTTCAAAACACAGATAAACCCATGGCGTCCACATGATGTATCCAAGATGTGAATACAGAGGGAGTGAAAGTGCGCTTGTGCTGTGAGAGGGTTTCTGTCTTGGTTTTATCTTTTAGGGAGCTGTTCATTTCCCCCCTCCCCTCTGTGCTCATTACTGTGTGTGCTGGACTGATTGGTTCTCACCAATGTGCCATAAAAGAAAGAGGGTGAATTGAGGAAGTAGACTGACAGACAGCCACACAGGTGGTTAGAAACCAGCAGGACCAGGTGTTTAATGGACTTGATGAAGCATAGAATGAATGTTTATGTTCTGAACTGTCTGCACAATTGAGATTTTCTTTATAATTCACCCCGTGTTTCACCTTCAGGTGCAGTTTGATAAAAAGGTGGATTGTAGCAGATGAGAAAGCACCTTCCCCCGCAGTGTCTTTATTTTGTTTTATTCAATCTAAAAATGTACACAGAATTGTGCTGGTGTGTCCATGGATGCTTATTTTTGATGTTTTAGCTGGCGGGGCTTTACACAGGTACGCAGGTCAAGAACCAGAAGGTGTTTGATTAATGCTTAAACAGGCTGGTTAATGTTTGATCATAAGGCGTTACACTTTCTGTGTGCGTTTGAGAGCGAAATCCCCGAGTGTGTCAGCTGGTCAGAGCTCAGGTGATCACATGGTGGATTGGAGAGAATGAGCAATCAGAGTTGCTGTTGCTAAGATACCAAATATACCAGAAGCCAAATAATATTTTTCAGTCGGCACAGGCCTTTATTCACCCCGGAGATGTTGTGTCTTCCACATGACTTCTGCTGACCCGTGGGCTCCAAAAGAAAGAGCACCTATAGCGGTGGGATAAAATAGGAGCGACGTTACCCTGAATAATGCAGTTCAGTTCAACTGTTCTCAATCAAAAGCTGCCTCCATATAATATTAACACTTTTGTCTGGAGCTGCGATAGAGAGGTAATCTTGTAATGTTCCACAAGGTGTTCGTAATATTTTATCCAGCCTTTGTACATACACTGTGCTCATTTGTGGCTTAACAATTAGTCTATTCATGGGAGATATGACTCAGCAGTTTTTAATGGCTTTTTTTTCCAGGAACATTTAAACTCTGAAAAATGTGGCCATTTAAGATGAAAACATAGGAGCCCGGGGGAATTTCAGTATGTGTTGGTGCAAGCTGGTCTCAGCCTGAATCAAAACTGTTTCAAAGAAACAATTAAAACATAACAGTTAACTAACAGTAGCACAGATATCCTAATATGACTGCCTTAACTCTCGAACACAACAGTAAGTATTTAAAAAATGAATTTTCACATGGAAGAGGGCTCAGTATGCTTCCTGTTACACCGACGTGTGTGAAGTTACATCATGGTGTGTCTATTCATGCTGCTGCTGCGCCAGAACATTTCTGTTTAAAACTTGAGCGTACGTGGTTTTCTGTCAGAATAGAAAGAATTACTCAGGTACTTGTCAAAGTTCTGCAAGTGGGTGGCTAGATGCAATCCATGAAACATCCTGAGTGGGTGAAAGTGTGTGTGTGTGTGTGTGTGTGTGTGTGTGTGTGTGTGTGTGTGTGTGTGTGAGGGCACACGCTGATGGATTTAACAACCCACAGATACGCACACATGCTGACGCAACGTGTTGGCTCACTGTCTTAACACGCGGCCAGACTCTACAAGAACCAACAGTCAAAAGGTCAAATGACACGGAGCCGTCCGGAAACGAAGCTTGTGTCGTCACATAATAGGAAAAAGGTCCGATGCATCAGGCCAATAAGGTGTTTCTCTAAAATATCACATATCAGCCAAACACAAAGGTTTCTGCCTGATTAGAGCAGAAAAATTTAATTTGTTAACTACTGCTTTGCAAAAAAAAAATGTGTGATTTCAGTTTGTTACAATTTGTTTTCTTTTAGTGGGAAACAGTAATGTACCCAAACAGACCAGCTTCTGGATTAGCTTTGACCGTTCATAGTTGGGGTAAAGTAGGGTATTTCATTGTTATCGGGATTTTGATGCTCATAATTTCAGTTTTACTTCCAAATAAAGTGTTTCAGATGAAACCACAGCTTTAACGGCTTACGTCTCACAGTTTCTTGTTGTAGTGATGTTGTGCTGTGTTCCCAGATCCCAGCAAATAGAAAAGCGTACAGATAAATACAAAAGCAAGACTCAGATTGCGGTAAACTTTAATTCTCATCAGAATGCAGGTGTCAGTCTTAGAGTTCTCACATTTATTGTAGTACATCAATCTGGTTAAATCTTATAGCCTAGTATTGGTCACTCTGATCTGTTGGTGCTCTGCTTTTGTTTTGCCTGGAAGACTGACATGTAAACAGTAAATGTAAGAGCCATCTTGCTCCTTGTCAGTGAAATCCTGCTTCACACTCATAACACTCTTGCTCAAAAATGCTCCTTCCTCTCCCTCTCTCTCCCTCTCTCTCCCTCTCTCTCTCACTCACATGCTCTCTCTCTTGCTCTCTCACTTGCTCTCTCTCTCTGTCACTCACACACGCATGCAAAAACACACACACACAATAGCAGCCCTGTGATGGGAGGAAATGTTTGTTCAGAGCGCTGTTGGCCGGCCAGCCAGGAGCCGAGCAGAGCAGGGAGGTGACAGTGGCTCGGATCGAGGTGTGAAGCTGGGCAGAGGCAAACTGCAGGAACGTATCACACCTTCAGGCAGGTATGGGGCTTCCCTGCAGATTTGTTGTCTTATGCTGACAGTGAACGCTTTCTTGTTTAGAGGTGTGTTTTTTTTCTGGTTGTCAGTAGATTCTCTTCTATACCATTTTAAATTTTGAGGCTATAGCTTACTGCCCTTTGGCAGCGTGGGCGCTTCGTTTACACTCTTCCTTTCACTTCAATGTGTCTGCAATCATTTATCAGCCGGTTATCTTGGTACAAAGTTTGTGTAGAGCAGATTCATGAGAGCAGTGACCCAAAAAATAAAGTGGTGACAGACACAGACATTGCATTCCTCTTTTCTGTTGTTGGCAAAGTTTTGCTATTCCTGTCAACAGTACTACCGTGATCATCCATATCAGTCATCCTTTAACCAATGCTGTTTCAGTCATTTATTTTTAGCTGGATGATCATATAATATTTAGATTCCATGCCAGCCTTAAACTAAGTTTAACTTCTATGACATTGGAACACCTTGCCTAACAAGTGTTAGAACCTTTGATCCGATTCTAACTCGTGAAATATCCTGAATGGACTAATCGGTGATATACAGTAATTAGAAAATATATTGAGTGAAGGTGAGTGGTCTGGGTAGGATTTCAGGCTATAGCTGATGTTCTGTCAGCTTTACTAAACTGTTATTCCTACACGTTTTAAATAGCGGTAGAGCTTTCAGTATATTTACCCTGACCATGACACTTATGATGGGGTGTCTCACTGAAGTATACATTCTGAGGGTTATTCCTACTTAAACTTCAACTATAAAAGGCTGCTTACAAGTTTAGACCCATGGTATTAAAGAAGGTTTTCAACAAGTTTATTTTTAAGGACCCTGCAGTATTCAGAGAGGACCATAACCTGCATTCTACTGTTCCTTAGTTTACTGCTGTATTACGTTGAAGGACAGCATGTGCTAGGCCTGCTAACAGCTGTTTCCCAGGTCAGAGGTCATGGAAATGACAGCAAAGGCAGTGGTGCATTTTAAGTTCAGCCGATGACCTGAAGTTAGATGAACTCTTCACACACTGGCATGGCTCAGATATTTTTGGAGCTTGTTTCAAACACTGAAAGCAATGAAGAAATTGTTATCAAGCCAGTATTATTTAAATAATACATTCAATATTCTATTAGAGGTTATAACATAATTGTGAAATAGTATCATAGTAGCAGGTCTATCTGATAATAACGTGGCTCTAAGAGCAGTATGACTGTGGGGTTGACTGATAAAGGAGTGCTAGCAAGTCCTTTAACAAGGAGTACTTCCTGCTCAAGTTTTTTGCTACTGACTGACAATTACAGTAGCCTGGACATTCCACCTTGATGATGTTGCCCTTGTTCACATGCAAATTGAGTGTAATGCTGATACTTTAATGACGTAAATGCTGTCCTCTGCACCATCTTTGCTATCTGAGCTACACTATTGTGCTGCACCAAGTACAAGAGAAGAAGAGAAAAGAAGTGAAGTAACTTGTTACACCACAAAAGGGAATCTGAGTATTCAAACAAGTTACTTTGTAACATGTTACCCCCCCAACTGCTGGTGTATGTAACTAAATGTGACATAGTACAGGATGGGAGCAATATTAGTAGTAATTCTGTGGCTTCTGTGGTTCAGTAGTGTACTCATGGATTTACTTACAATATTTGCTGTCAGACATTTCTATATTTTAACAGAGGCAGATGTAAATGAGTTCGTCACCTCATAGCCGGAGACTTCCTAGCAGGAGAAGCACAGTGGGAGCTGTAGGTCAGGTTATATTTAGTTGGTGCATATTAAGTGTAATCATGTCATTAATCGCTACTGTACAGGACCCTTCTGCTTTCAGCCCACACCCAGGCTCATTTACAAAGAACACAGTTCATATGTATTTAGGTTTGAAACCACTTGCGGTATCATTGGTGTGTATCTGTGCTCCCACCCACTGCTGTAAAGTTCTATTGAAGCTTTCAGAATGAGTTTTTTTATTCAATACAGTGTTGCAATGTTGCAGATTAGGCTCAGTGCATTAGAAATCTACTCTGTAAATAAATAGCATTCTGAAAAGATTCAGCCCCTCCCTAACCTTTGTGTGCAGTTTAAAATTTCCACTTCTCAAACAGTTTTTGTTGTTGATTAGTTCCTCTGCAGAGACTTCGACACAGCTAGTAACTCTGTGTGTAATATGAGAGATCAATGACTGTATAATACTGATATATCTTTTGTTGTATCCTGTGTTTGCTCCCCACCAACAACAACAGTTGGTACACTTTGATCGCACATTCATTCATCAGATCTACCCTGCTTGATGACTTGTTTTATGCGGTTTACCTTATGATAAGGTGCGCCAGCCAGCAGATTCTGTGTATAATGGGTCACATGGTCTCTAAACAAAGCCTGTCTGCCTATCAAATCCTCTCACAGTCCAGTGACAGCTCAGCAGTCTGCTCAGGTTGCCAAGGCTGCTGTCATAGCAACTGAGTGACTATAGATGTTTGCTTCCCCATAGATCAACTGATGTAAGTGTGCCTGGTTTGAATTCTGCTTTGGCTATGTCACTATGTGGTCCAAATGACTTCTCTAGTATGGCACTGCACAATTCTGTACATGCATACTCTCTCTTCTACTCTTCAGCACCAGTTCATACTTTCATATGTGCCAGAAAATGTGTGGGTTTTGTGCCATTTGTTTGTTATAAATGCTGATATCTCAAATACCACAAAACAGTTTTAAATGCAGTGCGGTGTAAACACCTAACACCCAGGTCTCATCACATAAAACTTTAATCATGTATCATTTCCAATGTTATCCTCAAAAATCATGGAGACCATCACTAAATTGCCATGATGACTTTCTGGCACGAATCTGAAGTTGGATACAACACATTATTGAATAATCAAAAAAAGCTTATTTCCCATCTTAACTGTTTTTGGAGTCATCCAACCTGTCAGATCAGTGATTGTTAAATGATATACGATCTGCAGTCCCAATAGTTCTATCAATGTCATTGATATTCAGCACCTCTATTGACTGCTTAAGATGTTATGATGCCAACCTTTGCTTATGTTGACTCCCAGATTTGTTATTGTTGTGAGAGGCATGCAAAAAGCTAATCAGTGGGGTTTCTCATATTTCACCATGATGCAAATTTCAATGTAAATGTAGGGTATGAAGAATCATGCAGCTGTGACTCTCTCTCTCTCTGTAGATTGAGAACATAGATGCCTGCCTCAGTTTCCTGGCAGCTAAAGGAGTCAACATCCAGGGTCTGTCTGCAGAAGGTAAGCTGGAACCACAGATTTATTCTTTCACTGGAACATGTGAGTTCATCCTGAATCAAGCTCTGGCTTATTTATTAAATAGAACTGATGCCGTGAGAAAGATAAAACCTCAGGATTGGTACACTGAAGTTTTCTTTTTTATTGGCAAGCTCTCTCCAGGAAACTCTGTATTAATGCAAATGAAAACATTCAGGGCTGATTTCACAGCACATATAACTAATGTACCAGAAAGCTTACAATGGTACATAATGATGTTTAAATGTAGCTGTTGTTAAAAAAAAAAAGAAAGAAATTCACACAGGGAACTGAGAGACAATATTATTACTGGTGCTAATGCAAAGCTGAATCAAACAGAAGCATCCTATTACAGCAAGAAAGACGTGGGGTCCATTCACTGTTCTGTTAGGAGAACTTTCAGGTGTTTCATCTTGCAGTTCAAGAACAATCCAGAAGGAGAGCTAAAGGCAGCAGAATTAGACAGAGGAATTAGACGGAGTGTGACATATTTGAAATGCCAGTTTCAGATGGAGCTGACCGTCTAAATAAGGCCCAGGGCCCAGAATCAGGCTGGCAAAGACGCCAATGTGTCCCACTGGACAACTTTGGAAAGGAGGGCATAAATGTTGGACTTTTTAATGGATTAATACAATATACAGCTTTTCCTACCGATTCATGCTACACTAAAGTAATGAAGTACTAGATAAACAATTACATTACAAAAATGTCTACAAAAGAATAGAATATATGGTTTTAAAAGCAATAGAGGGATCTCAATATAAGAAAACAATCAAAATGCATAAAAATCATAAAAAAAACTCAGTAGCTGAATTTCCAAGGACTAGTATGGTAAATGTGAAAAATTGTTGCTAACTTCATCCTCTATTTTATCTACATCTTCCCACTTTTTTATCTGCTTTTCTTCTTTTAAATCATTCGCCCCATCCTTGTTTCTGACCTTCAGAGATTCGGAATGGCAATCTGAAAGCCATCCTCGGCCTCTTCTTCAGCCTGTCCCGCTACAAACAGCAGCAGCAGCAGCAGCAGCAGGCCCAGCGGCAAAACTCCCAGCCCACCCTCCTGCTTGCCGCCCAGTCCCAGAGCACACACCCTCCACTGAGTCAGCAGATCAGCGCCCCGGCCCAGCTCAGCCACTCTCTGCATGGGACTCCTGCCATCACAACCCAGAAAGCAGCGCAGGCCGAGATGCAGTCCAGGTGAGGCTAGCTGGAAGTGAACAAATTTGTCCCTGTGGTGTTTACTTTCTTGACGTGTCTGCTGTTGTAATCCATCATTTTGACATTTCTATCTTCCTGTTCGCACTTTTTGTCATTTATAACTCTAAACCTGACCTCTCACTGTCTCTGTCCTCTTCCATATCTTTCCTCTCTTTCTTCTCCTCTAGGGATGGGTGTCAAAGTAAACTACTCAAGTTTTCCATTGGTCAGAAAAAGACCTCTAGGTCAGCTCTTGTGCCTTTCTAATTTCCTTCTCCTTCCCTTCTTTCCTCCACCACACCTCCTATTCCGTCCCATTCCTGGAAATAGGTTGAGATTGCCCCTAATCAAGGATAGCATTTCTTTCGCGCTGTAATGAGTTTAATGTTGTTTCTTTGTGTGTGATTAAGGGCAATCTCTACTACAAGCACTATCTATTATGCATGAGTGGTAGTGTTGGAGCAGATAGGAACAAAAGCTCCAGGCTCCATTTTCAGAAGGCCCTGTCTCTCTGGCACCGTGCCTCATTTGGCAGGCCTGCTTAATGGGCTGTAGAAGACCTTTAGATAACCCTTAAGTAACTGTGTGCGTGCTTGTGTGTGTGCGTGGGTGTGTGCTCCTGCAATCCCCCGTATAATATGACATTAATAATTAACACAGAAGAATCTGTGGCAGGTCTATAATGAGACATGTTATATTTATCTTTGGTCCTTTTTTTCTTTTTCAGTCACATTAGCCTCCTTGTAGCATGCAGCATCATATGATGTGATAACGCACCTTGAAATTTAATGTACCATGTAGTTTTGCATGCTGCCCCATCCCAGATTTTGTTTGCATTGCACCTGCCCGGCTCCAGCACCTGGCCAAACTAAAGAAATGCCCCCCTCTTCTGGTCAGCATGTGCAACTACAATTATTCTACATCATTCTATCTAAACACGTAGCTTTTCAAACTCTTTTTTAATCGATTGATTTTAATTAATTAGGTTGATTTAAGGGCACTCTCTGTCAGCATCTGATAGCAAATATTAAAAGATTTTAAAGATGTCAATTGTTTATATAAATGCTAGTTGCTAATATTGCAGTGAAAGGTCTATTTTTCTTTGTTTTGGAATGAAAATTGTTGTTAACTCAGTGTTAACATACTGAGTTAACAGCGAAACATGGTGCTTTTGAATATAATCAGTGTGGAAGGGTCTAAGTGAAGAAAAGTTTTGCTGTACACGTGTCATCTTAGTGATTATATCGTGCACTTTCTGCAAGAGAAGAGAGAGCTAGCTGTGCTTTTTGCAAAATAATTTCATGTTAATTTAGTGTAAGCAGAATGTTTTTTGAAGGGTTTTCTTTTGGTAAGTTGGTTGTATCCAAGTGATGATGTGCTGTTAGAACTAGTACTTCGTTTTGAGAAATATTTAAGTACTTTTCTTTGGCTGCATTGCACTTTTAAGAGAAAGATTTGCGACGTAGATTTATTTTGGAATTTTCTTTTCACACTATAGCCCATATTAAAATTTTAATTTAAGAAAAAAGTGTGGGTTTTTTTGTTTTGTTTTTTAATGTAATCACTAGATTGAATTACTTCCTGACAGACTTAGTCCAGTGGGGGAAGGCAGTAGACTTGCTGGCCCTGCTATAATTGAAATGATCTTAGACTACTCTAGCCTAAATAATGTGGTTAAACCTATTACCTTGCAACGGCTGGATAAATAGTGGTCACTCAAAGTGAATGGCATGACGGAAATGAGAGTTTCTATAATGCACACGAGAGCTGAGTGAGACCGCTGTAATCTGCTTATCAAGCATCCGCCTCAATCCCAAGATGGTGATGATGTCGCCAATGGTCAATTAGCATTTCATTAGCAGTCTGTGTGCCACAGCCTGTTAGATTCCAACTCGCCTTATAGATTGGCTTGCAAAATGAAATCAAGGTGTCATAACTTCCACCAAAGCTTATCCACAGTCACTATATCCTGTCTAATCCATGCGGGGAAATAAAGGAGGAGCATGTGTAATCTGAGCTCATGGTTCTCCCAGGACCTGCTCTCAGTCTGACTGTCCACTCTGCTGCAAGCTTATCTGTCTCCATTAGCCTGGTGTAGGTGTACCCTGGGGGTGGGTCGCCGCAACGCTGCAAGAAAAGCAAACAAAAGCTAAGTTTAAAAGCAAAGCTGCAATTTTAAATAGAAAACTAAACATGTCAGGAATAGGGTTTGGAAAAATGCCCTGTTAGAAAAGACCCTAAAATAGTATGAAGCATTTAGAAAGACATGAAGAGGAGGGCAGTCACTAGTGTGGTTACTGTAGCCATGAGGTTGAGGTATATTTGACCTTCTGGAAAGCAAACAGAGACGACTCACCCCAGGAAATCAATACAGTAGGTCAACAAGTTCATATTACAAGCTAACTGTGGATGTTGGGGTCCTCTACAGCTTCAGCTTCAGTGCACATCATCACAGAGAGACAGTGTAGAAAACGAAGATTACTTTTTAAAGCTCATCCATTGTGGCAAATTGCACTCCCCCTAAACAGTGAAGCATGTTTGTGCAGCACTTTCCTTTATTAAACTATTAACTATACTTAATTTTAGTATTAGGATATTTTTGTATTCGCAAATGTGGTTTCCTCTTTCAGAAATGTGATTTGTACCCTTCTAATGTGTTTGGTTTAATCACATAAAATGCTTGGTGTAATAAATCTAATTATGTTCTACCCACCCATCTTAGTTTACAGTCTGTTGTGTGCTTGTGTTACAGGCTCGCAGTGACCTAATATATCTCTGTAATGTGTGGGGGGAAAATAAAACTGCTTTAGAATCATAAACTCGTGTTTGTCATAAAGCAGCTAACTGTTTTGGCCTGTTTATTCCCTCTTTTTTCTGTCTTGCTTTCTTCCTTTTCTTCTATCTATTCATCAGACTTCCTGGCCCCACAACAAGGGTGTCCACTGCTGGCAGTGACATCCTACCGAGAGGCTCGGTCAGTGCTGCTGGGAACAGACGCAGCCAGGGCTTCAGTGACAAAACCAAAGCCAACTCACACCTGAACAAAGGTAAGCCAGAGATATAGATACAAATTTGTGCACACTGACATCTTCAGGTTTAATCTTGGATGTTGACAAATCCCGTTAGCATGTCATCATGACGTGTGTGCAAGTTTAGAGGAAGAGAAAGTAAAATTAGAGGACAGGCAGCAGCCCTGCAGCTGTAAAAAGTCTTAATGCTGTGTTTAGGATGATTTTATGGTGAATCCTTTGGGTGCTTTTTTGTTTTTGTAGGGAAAATGCAAGTTAGCTCTGCTGCTTTGAGACCAATAGAGGATTAAAAACTGTGCCAGTGATGCTTGGCCCTCAGCACACAGTGCTGCACAGAAACAACCGTGTCTTTTAGAGAGAACAGCAACAAAGTACCGATGAGCATAAAATCCAGAATCACACAATGACTACATGCTCACCACCTTTGCAATCATTCTAAACATTAATGTTGCATTTTTAAAGGATATGGAGGTTGTTCTCAGTTTGCTGTTAAGATGCTGAGTTGAATCTCAGGCTGTCCTGTGCAGTGTCTTTAAGGAAACGTGTCTTTGAAACTCTCTCCCATTACTCTTAATGTGTGGTTCATGGAATATGAGTTAAATGTCATTGTGACCTCCATTTGCACAGACTGTATTCATTCTCACAAATGGAAAGGTCACTCAAGGTGTGGACCATTTAGACCGCTGCTCTCCCTCTTTTTCGGACCTGCGCGATTGAAGTGCGACAGCACAGTGAACCCGTTAGGACTTGCAAGAGGTGTTCGCCTCAGCACAAGAAGGTCCTGGGTTTGAATGCACCGGTCAGCTGAGCTGTGTGGAAGTTACATGTTCTCTATGGTTGTGTGGGTTCTGTATGGGTGCTCTGGATTTCTCCCACAGTCACAGACGCTGTGAATATAACGGTGTGAATGGTGGTCTGACTGATGGTCCTGCGATAGACCCAGTCAGGGTGTGCCCCGCCTTTTGTCCTATCACAGTTGGGCTCCAGCACCTAACCCCCACCACCAGCTGCAGCACTGAGCTGAAAAGAGTTGACTGAATGGATGGATCCAAGTATTATTTTAGAGAAATAAAGTTCTGAATGAGAACATCGGCAAACAAAGTTCAGTTGCTCTTCATAAATCATTTTGCCTTTTCTTGTTTCGAAACATCAGGACCAGCTCATCATCGCTTTATGTCAACTTCAGTTTTTTCACAGTGTGTTTTTGTTTTTTGTTTGTTTTTTTTAAAACAAATTATTTACAAAATCACAACACATGTGCCGTGTATGTACGCTACACGATAACATCCGAAAAATGTGTTTTTCGGGACACATTTAATGTATGAAGGCCCTAAGAACAGTGCAGGTGTTCTAGGCAAACCAGTGTCATGTGTCCTCCACTCATGAGGCCTACGCTCTTGCCTAATCCAGATGGAGTGTTTCCACTAGTGGGACCCCATCTAATGGAAACTGTCTTCTTTTGTCTGCTTTATGTGAGAAAGAGAAACAGTTGACAATGCCCCAATCAGATCTTCTCAGCATTGCATGGAGTGCTACTGTGAAGAATATGGATGGACGTAAAGATATCTGGACACTTGGAATACCTCCTCCCACCTGATTACTTTAAGATTCCTTTAAGATTAAGTTATGTTGAACACTGTAATTCAAACAAAGTGGGAAAGTACAAGCAGTGTGGGAGTTTAGTAGATCCAAGAATAGAGCTGTTCACTGTGATAATTTTCCTTTGGAGTCAGATATTCACACCATATTCTTCCACGCTGCTCTGACCCAGTTTAACCGCTCTACACTGTTCTGAAGCTTACAAATTCTGGGTGTTTGGCAGTACGTTTGGTTAGACCAGTGTGGAAATAGTTTCTGTCACCACTCAATGGGCCAGAGCTTTATATAGACTTTGTTAGTGTTCACAGTCTAAACTCATTACCCTGCATTAGACAGAGAATTCTGACTGCCCAGAGAAAGACAGGGCAGAAGAGTAAGGGGAGAAAAAAAAGTGCGTGCGAGAGAGGGAGAGAAGGGAGAGAGGGAGCTGGAGAGGGACTGTTGTCTGTTTAAAACAGTCACAAATTAACTGGGACCAACACTGTGAGAAGCACTGTGGGGCATTTATTCTGATGTTCGGCTCCATTTGAGACGAGTGAGTTTATTAGTGTAGACTGCAGGGAGATGTGTCAGTTTGTGTGAGTGTAAAATTACCATGATTTAAAAATTACCCAGAATTTTGAGGAAATATCCTTAAATTTGTTGATTAAATACACTTCATAACACGAAATCCTATTAGTGCTCATAGTAGGATTTCCATTAGACACATTTATCAAAGACTTGTAAATTTATTAGAAGTATTTCCAAATAGTTGGATTTGGTGGAAAGAGTGTAATTTTTGAGGCATCTCCAAAGGGACTCGAGCACCGACAGCAACTCTTCTAGAAGGCACATTCCAGCCCATAACTAATAAAAAAGCACATGAAGATTAGATTTTGTAAAAATCATCCGATACAGGGAGGTCAGGATGATCTGGGGGAGCTACATTAGCACACAGCATTGACTTGAAAGTAACTGCAAGATTTGTGAAGTAGCTGTGATCATTTGCATGAAAACAATTGGCTCTTAATGCTCAGCTGGTATCCTGACAGCTGATATATGAAGCTCTGAGTCCCAAGCATAGATGCATCAGCTGATGCCAGATACAAGCTATTCGCAGTATACTCTGGGTGAAATAAATGAGCACTGAAAGCAGAAAAAGCAGGAGCTTGCATGTCTTTCTAGGTTTGTGTGTTTGGGGCAGCAGGCCATATGATTGTCAGCAGGTAGCATGAGAAATACTGGTCAACCCCCTTCCAGGTTCCTCTTGGCCTGTTGTTGCTAAGCCCCTCCTCCTGCTAGAGGACACACCACACTCCTCCTCCCCTCCTACCCACTCTAGATCAGTGGCCATGGTTTAGAACCCTTCCTTCATCTCTCATCCATCTTTTCCTCTCCTCTACTTCTTTCTCTGATGTTCTGGATGTCTGCAGCACCAGTGAGGTTTGTCAGCTTTCACTTGTCGATCATGTCTAATTGGCTAGAGTTACAGAGGAAGAATTCGAATTTTTTCAGTTGAATCTTTGATTGTTGGTGCCTAAAATGTATTTCTTTTTAATAGTGCAGAAAGCAAAGGTTTTTCCTACTATCTAATAAGCCAACTTCTTGCTCCTTTAATGTGAGATGTAGATTATTTTTCCTCTTCTTACCAAATTGTCATTGAACTAAAAGCTGCTAGTAAGTGTACTACACGTGAAGTTATTTGTGCTTATTGTAAGACGTTGCTGCTGGAGGTTCAGATAGTTACAGAAACACCTGCAGCTTCTTTTCAGAGGCCGGATCTGCTCTGTGTCAAAGGCTCTGATGCCAAAATAGAATTATGTTACTGGATGGCTGTACAATAAGCAAACACAAGTGCCTTAATATAAGGTGACAGAGTCTGGGTGTTCACCGAGTGACACGTAGCAGAGAGACAGAAAGAGCGTGGGGCACCTATGGTTGTGTGTTTCTGTATGTGTGTGCTTCTGTTGCCCATGTGTCTCTTGGATTGTGTGTTTGTGTATGTGGCTGGTGCCCCTGCTGAATGAATAGCCTGCTGATGAGCTGTAGCGTCACTGTTTGAGTGTATTCATGTGGAGAAACTTTAAAAAGTTTCAGTCACCACACAAAAGCCGGCTGTCCCTCTCACTTTTTTCAGCACAATGACTGAGGAGCGAGAGAGAGCAGGCTTCTCAAATGTGAACACGATGAGCAGCCAAACACCTGCAGCCCCGAACTCTGTGCCAGATTTTTACATATTAAATGTCTCTGAAGGTGTCGGTGCATTGAATAAATCTGACCAGTCAGGGAGAACTGACACTGCAGGTTTGGTTCAGCACTAAGATGGTTTTACTCTGGCTACATGCGAGTAACTTGTACATAAGTGTGACATTTTCAGGTCAGTAATATGGTTGTTGACCGATTGAGAGTTTAATATCTTGTGATCAGGGCAACCGCAAGGAGCAAGGGGGGTTTGTGATGTCTAAACGTCGTTAGCTGATGTACACTTTTATACATTTTATGCATTTTGTGCATGAAAACTATGTTGCATCCGTGCAGACTGTGCATTGTCATAGGCCCAGTGATTTCACTGTTTATAGATGCTTAGCAGAACACAGCTAGATCAGGTGGCTCAAGTGCTTGCTCCAAAGGGGCCTGCCTGGGGGTCATCTTATTGTTGGGGTTTCTCTGGATTATTGTAGGGTCTTTACCTTACAATATGAAGTGCCTTGAGGCACGTAAATTGAGCTAAATTGAATTGATTTCCCAGCTTTAGATAGGCATTCTAATATATACAGACACGGACATGAGTGTGGCACTCCACGAAATAAAATTTGAATTGGAAAATTACCATTTCAGCTCATTCCTGAAATTATTTGATGTAATCGAGAAGCTGACCCAGAAACAGATTCGTAGAGACCGAGGCAGATTTTTTGGCAGACAGGAAGTAGGAGGGTGGTCTGTGATCCTTGTCCCTTTGGGCTGTGCTCTTCTGTCATTTTCTGCTTTTTATTTTAACCACCAATGCTTGCAGTAATCAAGCAGTTAAGCCATGAGTACTCAAATTCTTTCAACATGTTTCCTCAAGTAGTCAGCTCAGCCAGAACAATAAAGGAACGGCAATGAGAAGATTTTATTCCAGGACTTGTCCGGAGGCTACACAGGGGTCATAGGGTTAGTGACCCACACAGTGAGCCACGTTAAAACAATTATGTGTTTATTTTTGAGGTGAAACTGCTTCAAGTGCAAAAACTCCACCCCTACATGAGAACAACATCATCTGCATGTCTGCCTGTTAATTTATCTTGATAGGTTCAGATTGTGAAAGTGATGCATACAGAACACAAACGTCATCAGCGTTCGCTTAGACATGAAGCTGACATTTGCAGACACTTCTAGATTAATGGAAAGCTGTGTAGGTGTGACAGGGGATGAGGCCTTTACACCCTCTTGTGGTCACGTCATTAAGTATACAAGTGGCAGTTTTGATTTTAATTCGCAGAGGAAATTGTTTTTATTCTTTCACTGGTATTTGTTTTGCATGTGACTGATTTATTTTTTTAATTTCTAAAGCCTTTCCAGGAATTAAGTTTGAATCCCAAGTTTCTTTTAAGTTGAGACTCTGTTGCAACAGTGTCTACGTTCATCACGCTGGTGTCACGTCTGACCCAACCCGTTGAAGATTGACTGCTTTCCTTCACCCCTGACAACCTAACTGGAGCGTGTAAGCCCCGGTCACTGGGTCCAATCTTGTCAGTGACCAGCTGACCTGTTGTCCAGAGCCTTTCCTTTCTTTTTTTTTTTCCAACAAAAATCCGAGCTGACCCCATTCTTGGACAGTACCGACCCTCCTGCTGGCCTATATCAAAGCCCCACTCATCTCAAACCTGCAGTGTCAATCCCCTTTATTCTTTTTGCAGTCCCCGTAATCACAGCAGGTTCCCCTCTCATTCAGCCGCTACCAATTGGAAGCCAGCTATTAGCAACCTGACCCACTTTGCTGATTGCTAACTACTAGCACGTCTAATTGGGCCCTAATCACTTCCTAATGGCTGCATTGTTTCAGGCTGCTCTCACTAAATACTAAATAGGGGTAGAAAGAAGAAGCAGTGAGTGACTGCCTATTTGCAATTAGTGCATGAAAGGTGCTATAAAATGTAATAAACACGCAGGACTAGTGTTTAATAAATTCTGACATAATGAGACCATAAGAATAACTTATGTAGTGAGTGAGTTAACATAGCTGTGTGAATTGATCAGAATACCAAACTATCTGTATTGATTTTCATGTGTAATTGTTCCTCTGAATAGAAAAAAAAATACTAGCATGCATTTGGAGTTTGAAATGTGTTTTCTTTTATCTTGTCTAAAGAAAAACACTTGTAATAAAAAGTAAACTCGGGAGGTTTTAGGGGTCTGTAGATGAAAAAGGACAACAGAGCAGCAGCACTATCTTTGAATTAATGTGTCGCTTTTTGTGTTTGTGTCTAAGAAGTAAGAGGAGTGTGTTACAGCTAAAGTGCGATGATTCATTGCACCCAGTGCTCCCTGTACTGGCCCTCTCTCTCTCTCTCTCGCTGGCCGTTGGTGTTTGAATATTCAAATGTTGCTGGTCTGAGCTCCATGCTGTTCGTAGCCCTGCTGTGCGTACACACTGAGAACTTGAGCAGCACTCAGAATACTTGGGTTTTTTTTTTGGGTTTTTTTTATATGGGCGGTGACTTATACCTGAATTTTCAGCTCTTGCGTTGCTTCTCCAGCTCTTGGTAAGTTTGCTTGTTGAGAGTCACGTGCTGCAGATTTTCTCAGACAGCTCCTTAATGAATGATGGATCTGTAGCAGGAACATGTTTGTAAAAAAAAAAAAAAAGTACTTTCTGTTCTGTTCATTTCTAATTTAAACCATATTTTTTTCATCTTGTTTCTAGTTTAATATACAGAGGAGTGGTGTAACCAGACAGTGTTTCTTTGTTAAGCAGAGGGACCATGACCAAAATAAGTCCATATAAGTCCATGCCTTATAAGTGCAGCAGCACTGCTTCTTGACTAGGCCTGTTTGGCAAGACTTAAAAGCACTTGAGTATGGCCCTCATTGTTTTTATAAACAGTTTGTGATGGGCTCCTCTCATTGTTAGTGCTAAGGGGTTTTTAACAGTTTTGGTGGTTAGTCCAGAGGAAAGTAATGGCATGTTTGGTTATATCAACACAGGCCACCTTCAGGGCTTATAAGGTAACTCTGTGTGGGGTCAAAGAAGCATCTGTTTTTCCTTGTGTCCTTCAGATTCTTCATCTGCCTGATTTTTGTTTCTAAGATTTACCTCCCTTCTTTATTGTTTAATAAATTGTCTCTTTTCTGGTACAGATTCCTCAGAGGGCCTGACCTCACAACCTTCTTTGATGACTGAGCATGCTCCATCATCTGCAGTGTCTGTCAGCTCCTCCACCAGCATCCCTGCTGCTACCTCTACCCTGATTCCTCCCTTGTCCTCATCCTCCTCTTCCACAGCTATTCCCCAGCCCAACAGCAAGCCCTGGAGGGGCAAGTTGGCAAGCTCCAAGCACACCTCTTCAAATTCCTCTTCCTCGACGAGCCCCCCCTCATCTGCCATGCAGTCTGTCAAGCAGGAGAAGGACACTTCCTGTAAGACTGCTCCGGCGAATGAAGCTCCTCCTAAGGTGGTAACTCAAAAGTCAATGCTGGAGAAGCTTAAACTCTTCAACAGTAAAGGAGGCTCCAAGTCGTCCTCCATCTCTTCCTCCAACGGGGTAGGGCCCCAGACTGATAATGCTGCACCAGCCAGGCAGCTTGGAGCGGGGCAGGTGGAGAGAGCTGAGACAGGCTCCAACACCGACCCCTTAGAGGAGGACGATGGCAATGTTCGGCCGGGACTCAACGGAACCAGCAATGGGAATTCTTGTGGAGCAGCTCCCTCTTCGGGAACTACGGTTTCTACCACCGCCAGCAGCCCCAAAATAGCTCTGAGGGGCATTGCCCAGCGAACTTTCAGCAGAGCTTTGACTGCCAAGAAAGGCTCAGTCAAAGGACCCGAAAAAGATAAGGAGAAGGGGAAGGAGAAAGGAAAGGAGGTAGGGAAGCGCACCTCCGTCCCTGATAGAACAGAGCTGAGGGGAGAGGAGCACAAGGAGGAAGTAGTACCTGTTGCTCTGGATGCTGACTCAAATAAAAGAACCTCTAAAATTGCCAGTTTTATTCCCAAGGGGGGAAAAGTGGCCAAAAAAGAGAGTTCCACCCCTGCACAAAGCGGAATACCAAAGCCAGGAGGCAAACCCACAGGAGCTTGTGGTAAAGCTTCTTCAGTGAAGGAAGCAGGGGAGAGGCCTCGGAGCATGCGGTTAGGAGGGGGTCTCGCCATGCACCGTGGGCCCCTGGACAGAGACAGGGACAGCAGACACTCCAGCTCTACCTCCAGCCTGGCCTCCACAGAAGGAAAGACCAGCACCGCCCCTGTGGCAGGTGGGGGCACTACGCAGAGCACAGCCAGCAACACGGTCAGCGTGCAGCTACCTCAGACGCAACAGCACCATAGCCACCCCAACACAGCCACTGTTGCACCTTTCATGTACAGGTAAGATTGCACTTTCTTGGAGTAGCTTGTCTAAAGTCTGTGGTAGTGAATCTCAGTTTCACCTGCCTATATGACCTATATGCAATAATGAAAGCAAAGAAACAAGATGAAGACAATGGCACAAATTAGGCTTCATAACAATAGTATTAAAACACTGCTCATACAGTATGTTGCACATTCATTCTGTTGGATATGTGATCATGGTTCAGAACTTATTCCACATGTTTGAATGAATATGAATCGGTGTATAACCCGGCTCTATGTTTCCAGGACTGTGTAAGTTTATAAAAAATGGAGTGAAGCCTGCAAGCTAGTTCAGACAGGCAGCTTGAGCTGCATTGTGTCATACATGCTAACGCGCCTCACTCTGATTACATCGTGTACCAGATACACCTTCGCAATTTGGCGGTCCCCCCTCCAACAGAAAGCGCTGTAGCTGTCCTGTATTACACATGCTGTTTGAACCTCTCCACCACTCTAGCATCCACATGTAGGTTCTTACGGTGATGTTTACTTAGCACTCCTCAGTTTTATATGTAACATATTTGCAGCGGGGCTTGAAACCAAACTCTTAACTCGGCAGCGTGTTTGTGCTGTGTCCTGTCTGCCATCCCTTCACCCCAACTGGTCATGGCAGATGGAAACCCCTCCCTGAGCCTGGTTCTCCTGGAGGTTTGTTTCTGTTAAAAGGGAGATTTCCTTCTCACTGTTACCAAATGCTTGTTCACAGGGGGTCATCTGATTGTTGGGGGGGGGTTCTCTGTATTATTTTAGGGTCTTTACTTTATTCAGGCAATTGTGGTTGTGATTTGGCACTATATAAATAAAATTGGATTGGATTGCTTTTTTTCACCAAATATCTGTTATGGAAAGTGCAAAGTTCTGATTGATTTTTGAGTATTTGTCCATCTCTAAATTGTTAACCACCAATCTTTAATATGTTCAGGTCCTTGTATTTTGCCTGCCTGTTTGTACACGTGCATCTGGGCAAATATGTGTAGATGTTGTGCGCCCCTGACCTCTGTCCTGATCGCAGTGTGATAAGGAAGGAGGTCCCTCATGCGCTCAATAAGTCTTTACTAACAACCACTCATTAACTTCCTGACGCTTCCTGTGCTGCTGCCCTTTCTCCCTGTGTACATTCTGACCTATAGTTAACAACCCCACCTCCAAAAAAATGCCTCCATTATCAGCACTTTGAAACTTCCTCTTTTGCTGTCAGGTACCATTACCAGCAGGATTATACCGCCTCCACCTGTCAGAAAGATTATCTTTGGCAGTAAATGAGAAGAATTAAAAACATACGATCGATGCTGATGACCATTAAATAAAAACAAAGCGCACTAGTAGAAATTAGTTAAAAGGAAAGATATGGAAATAAGCTAAAGTTTAACCCTGTATTAAGTTGATTAGCCAGAAGGCTGAGAAGAGTTTCCATGCTGCCATTCTCTGTACAACAGTGTGAGTCTGAAGCAGTCAGTGGTTTTCATTGGCCAGTACACAGAGCGAGTAGTCAACAAGGACAAAGTCTGGAATCGGGCGAAGACCGCAGGCTGCATATGAGCGAAGCTTTCGAATTTTATCATTTCAAAACACTACCAGTGGTTCAGCTGTATCGATTTATCCTTCAAAGACAAACTTTTCTGGCGTGTGGGGATTAGCAGGCATTCATTTCGGACTCCAGTCACAAGACTTGAAACACAGCAGATTTAAATCTTAATCGGGTTTATCCCTCTTTCGTGACAATTTGCTCAATATTAGGTTCCCACTAAGTGCACAATAATTCACAATCGATTTGATCTGTTGCACAATTTATTTTCCAGATCCCAAACAGACAGCGAGGGAACAGTGAATACTGAGACCGATTCAGGAGGCAGAGGTGGAGATATTTCCTTCACCAAGACCAGCCAGACGTCCATCGAGGACCTTTCAGGTGGGCGATCACTTGAAATATGTAATCTTTGTGGTTCAGCAAAGAGAAATTATGTTCTTTTATTTTATTGTTTTTTTTATTGTGCTACTCAGGTGAAGACCCGGAGACAAGGCGGCTGCGTACTGTCAAAAACATAGCTGACCTGCGGCAAAACTTGGAGGAGACCATGTCCAGCCTCCGAGGAACTCAGGTCACACACAGGTATGATGGAATACAGTCGTCTTACACCTGGTTTCTGCTGATTGGCACTGCGCTCTGGCTCATCCCACATAGTCTTTCTCTTGTTAAAAAGCAATTAATTTTTCACTGAACTTGTAAGGAAAACCACGCTTGGGGTGAAGTTGTGAACAAAAACCTACTGTCTGAGCAGCAAGTAAAGCTTCTTACAATGCTGTTATGGTTGAGTGGTAAACTGTCTAAATCACACTCATTTCTTTTGGTGGATTTGAGTCAGTCACTTAACTGTCTCATGGTCAGTAGACTGTGTCTGTCTGTGTGTAACAGGTATCACCTCCTTATTTTTCTTATAGCAGTCTCATCCTTCTATTTAGGGATCTTGTACTTTGATCGTTGGGCATGTCTTTGATGCTTCTGGCTTAGCTTTAATCAGATTCCCTCCTACAGAGTTCTGACCTGTGCTCTGGTGTTATGTGTCCGTGCTGACCCAACTGTCTACATAGTTTATACTCTGCTCTAAGGTTAATAAATCTGTTGTTCATTAATGAAATTGTGCAATTTGACGCTTTTTTTTTCTCCAGTACTTCTCTCTGTTCTATATTTCCAGATCCTAGGAAAAGAATTCTTGAAATTTGGTGTAGTGATTGACTACTTGCTTACTGCTACAAAAGGCACATTTTTGAATGAAATGTTATCAGAAAACATTAATGTGTACTCTCAGCTTGTCTTGACTTAATCATCTTTCATTGTATCCCGCTCAGCACCTTGGAAACCACCTTTGACAGCAGCATCACCACAGATATCAGCGGCGGTGGCGGCACAGGCAGTGGCAGCAGCAATAGCGGAGGCGGTCGAAGCATCCTCAGCCTTACATCTTCCCGCCCCTCACTATCGTCGTGGCGATTAGGACAGTCTAGTCCTCGTCTTCAGGCGGGTGATGCCCCCTCCATGGGAAATGGTTACGGAGGCCGTGTGGTTGGTGGCCAGGGAGGACGCTACCTGTACCCTGGGAACCTGCGGCGACAGCTGGCTGGCAGGGGAGGAGCCCTGTGCAGCGTGGACCTGGGAGACAGAGCCGGGGAAGACGTCGATCTTGATGCAATCCCAGTGGAAGTCACGGGATACATGAGCGATGGAGATGTGCTGAGCAAGAACGCTGTGCGCACTGATGATGTGACCAGTGGGTAAGTGAGTCTTTTTTAATCAGACACATGTTGTATCAACACAGAAACCTTTAGCCAATAAATCCATTACTATCCACATTAGTTACCAAGAGTATCTAAAACAGGAAAAACATGAAAACCTGTTAGAAAGATTTTGCTGTATTTAATGATACTGCATTACAGTTCACAAAAAGCTGAGTCACAGTGAATGTGAGTAAGCCAGTTAAGAGAATTTGATCATATGCAGTCTTCAACATATTCAGAGTATTTGTGTGGCAAACTTTCCCAGCTCCAAAAGATTACTGGTAAATATTCTAATAATTCTGATGTGCTCAAACATAAAAAAAACATATGAAAATGGATGTCATGCTTATATAATATGACTTTTATGGTTGAGATCTGACAGTTTGGTTGATCAACAGTGAGAGAATTGTCTTCAATGTAGGCTTGCCACAGGAGGGCAGTAGTGTTTCTTGACTGTATGTGTACAACCCAGCTGACAGATGATATCTCACAGTTTAGTCTCTATAGCACAAGCATCATTTATTGTGTACAGTGAAGATCCCACAAGTTTGCAGTCTTTCAGTGTTCCGATGGTGTTGTCCTGATAACCTGGTTATTTTTCCCTTTAAAAGTCAGTGACCATGTTGTAGCAGGCCCCTTGCATACCTTGGCTGACACACTGTGCAATTTAAAGTACTGTTGTCATCATTATTATCAGATGAAGCCTAAAAGGCACCAAATTGTCTTCAGATGGAATAGAAAGTTGGAAAACAAGAGATCAGGGTATTAGTTCAAATTATGTGTAATGTTAATATGAATGAGATTTCATAAGAGCGGTGAAGGTGAATTTAAAAAAACCAAAACAAAAAAAACCCCATGCCACTTAAAAGCTGTGAGGAAATTACTTTATCTGGCCTGCGTAGATTTGGGACTGAGTCACCAGCCCCGAGGCACCTTTAGAAGGCCAGAGAGCAAAGTACTGCTGAACTACCAGATATATCTGAATCTGTGACTAAGCAAACCAAGCCAGGCCGCAGCCACACCTGGACAGACGAGTGACGTGTACATGTGAGCTGAGACATTATCTGATTCAAAACACTCTATATCGGTAAGAACTGTGAATAAGCCAAAAATATGAAACATGTTTACATTTATAATTAATAAATTATACTTTGACAAACTGATTCATCAGTTTAGTCTTTAAACAAAGGAAATCAACATCATCCTCATGTTTTAGAAGGTGGTGCTTTTTTTATTTAGACTGGTAAAGGATCATATATCCATCATTTCAAAAAACCTTTTTGTCATTTGCAAGCTAGAGTGGATCAAACGGATTATGTAGAGAGTAAATTGAGCTGGATTTGATGTTTAAATGGTGCTTTTTTGGTCTGTGTGAGAAACATGCTTGTGGTGTGTATTTGGTCTCAGCTGTCTGAACTCTATGGATGATGTGACGGATGGCTGGCAAAATGGGCTTTTATTCAAATGAGAACATGCTGACTAGATTATATTCTTTGTGTTAGGG
>VUQG01019758.1:0-11838 GCA_015106755.1 Etia nguti | reverse complement strand
TTTTTTTTTTTTTTTTTTTTTTTTTTTTTTAAAGCTGGAACTTGTAAATTTAACTGAATTTGTAATTTGTAATCGAGTTAATGAAAAGAATTAGTCTTCTGATGCGAGGTCTTAACAAAAAGAATGTCTGTATTATCCACTGCTCTTTATAATATAAGTGCAATATGAGAATGCAAAAAGAAGTCTAATTTAATGAAAACATCACTGTACCAAGCTTCTGTTTACAGCCAATTAGTGCCTGCATAAGTCTTTCTCTTAAACTAAAATGTAAGAAATGGGTGACAGCATAATATCAGAAAACACATGGCACACGTGTTACTATGGAAATAGCATATAATATAAGAATATTTATTTAATTAAGTGCGAAACAGCAAAATATTAACAGTACAGTATGACAAAAATTGTGACACCAAATGAACAAGTACCTGAAAGACTTAAAATAAATAAATTAAATACAGTACAGCTACCAGTGGCTGGCATCAAACCAAGACAGTGAAACAGAAACTGTGCTTAGAAAAATGTAAAACAGACAAGATATTATCAAAATAAATATTAAATACAGATATAAATAAATGCATTGCTTTTCTTAAATTCAGAAGGAAATTGGCTGTAGGCCTCAGTGCACAATGGGTGACTTTTTGATCAATTTCTTTTTATATGTAGATGTGTAGATGTGTAAGTAATAAAGTATTTGTTCACACATAAGCATCTGAATAATGCTTCAGCAAGGATATCTGATTTGGTAAACTAATTTTTACTTCAACTCTTTAACAACTGATGGAGTAACGTGTTCAAAAGAAGATTAACATATAACCAAAAGCGAAATAAATAAAATAATAAATGTTATGGGTGCATGTTTGTATCAGGTAGATTGAGTTGAGGTGATGAGTCTTCTCACTGAGCATTCAGTGCTCTCCCAGAGTACTAGACAACATAAAAGCAAACATTTTTCTCTATACACTCAGTACCACAGTCATCCTTTTTTTTTTTTTTACAGCAGTTTATACAGGAGCAGTGCTTCTACTCTGGCTATTCATAACAGTCACTCACTCACTGTTACTGTCACATTTCAGATGGTACCCATCTGAGAGGTGACGAGGTGAGGGGGAGCAAAGGAGTCAAAGGCCACATCCAAGGGCAGCTCGTAGCGAGAAGCCTGTAAGAGTGGGTGGGCCTGATGCCCCCCTGGTAGGCTGCCTGTCGTGGAAGTGGAGTAATGGTGGGATGAGAGGTAGTGAGCATGGTGGGGTGTGTAGTTCCTCTCTGACTCATGCGGAGATGGCTCCTGCTTCAGGGCAAAGTTGCCACTGATGCTGAGAGGGGGAGTGAGGGGCCCATCGTATGGTGGGGTGCCGCTGCTGCACTCGTTAGGGGAGGGGTTGTCATATACAGGCCCCTTGAATCCTTTCATTTGGAGGAGGTGCGATGCCTCGAGGGAGCCATAGGGTGGGCTGGGAAGGCCTGGGGATGGGTAGCTGAGGGGATGGCCAGCCACCATACTACCCATTCCTGGACCTCCACACTTGTCTTCCAGCTTATTAAGAGTCATCGGAGTGGGTCCCAGCTGCAGGCAGCCAGCCACAAGGTTGCTGGTAGGCTGGGACAAACCTTTACACAGCATCTCCACAAATCCGTGACTCTCTGGGGACTGGCCACTTTCGAGCACCTCCGATAGAGCCCAGATGTAATTGCGGGCCAGCCGCAGAGTCTCAATCTTCGACAGCTTTTGTGTCTTAGAGTAGCAAGGCATCACTCTGCGCAGATTATCCAGAGCATCGTTTAGCCCATGCATACGAGAACGTTCTCTGGCATTGGCCTTTAATCGCCGTGCACGAAACCTCTCCTGTCTAGCTTTGGTCATCTTCTTCTTTTTAGGGCCTCTTCTTTTGGGAGCATTTTCTCCATTTGGTCCAGCCTCTTCGTCCTCTTCCTCTTCCTCCTCTTCCTCCATATCCTCACTACCCAGTTCTGTGCAGGAGCGGAGGCGGCCCCCTACAGTCAGGCCATGGCGCCCCATCAATTCCGGGCTTTCATCTCCATCCTGCGAGCTGCCGTCGTCGTCGAGCCAGCTGAGGGAGCTCACCAGCTCACTCACATCCCCACTTTTCCCAAATGATTTGGTCATCATTTTGATCTAAAGAAAAAGAGCCCACACAACAAATTCAATACTTTAGGAGTCAGTGTCTGTGAATGTAAATCCTTGAGGCTATTCCCCCAAAACGTGATAAAATTGTATTATTATTTATTACTGATGGGCACCAGAAGAAGCACACGCTAACTGAGAGTGCTCTCATTTCAGCAGGGCAGTATGGACAGATCACTTATATGAAGTGCGAGCACCTCTGTCCCATAACAGTTCTGAAATTAATCCAGTAATTATTTAAAATCGATCTCACTGTGATATTTGGATATTAATGAATACATGGCTGTTTACAGAATGAGATGGATGACTGGTTCCCTGCTGTTATTCTCCAGTCTTTCAGAGACGCTGTCAATCTGGGACAGCACCGGATTTACTCAGTATAAAAAGCTCAAAGATTAAACAGGCAACATACAAATCAACAAACATGCAACCCCCCAACACACACACATTTCTCTGTGGAATACCTTCATTATTATTATTATTATTATTGTTATTATTATTATACTTTTTGCAGAACAATCAATATCGCCCAAAAATCATATTTTAAATGTTATTTTGTACTTTAATGTTAAGTGAAAAGAAGAATATTTGTTATTCTTGTGCAAAAAAAAGCCCTACTTTGTGAGACAATTTAAATTAACCTGTAGAATGAACTTTGGGCTCGCAATTCTGACTTTACTGTACATCCCACTGAACATAAAAAAAGAACTGTAAATAATAAGATGATGCTGGGTGGTTTGAAAAGTTTTCACAGCTGCAAATAAGCTTAAGAGGTTTTTTTTTTTCTGCAAAAATCGCATGTGTTAAATTTATTAGCTCTAATGTGATTCATATTTTGAATAACAACTATGTTTTTTTTCTATATTTCTTTCGCAAGACTTGGACATAAAATGTCAACTCACCTGTTTGGGATCCGTTTTCGCTTCGTTCGCAACAGATTTTTAAATGTTTAACAGACTAATAAAAGAGTGATAAGTCCACAACTGCTGTGTTTCGTTCTTCGCGCACCGGCCAGTGTCCCTAAATCTTCTGCTCCCTCAGATGGCCATGAGTACGCTTGGAACTTTCATCTCCAAATGACACGATCGGGCTGATATTCTTTTTGCCTTTAACTGGGTAAGCCCCTCCCTCTGCCGCCCCACCCACCGTCAACTTATCCAAACTCGCGTGGCTCGCTCGTGACTAGAAGTTTTGGCAAATGTGCAGCGAGCGACAGAGTGCGATAGGATAGACGCGTAACATTTTTTTTTTTTTTAAATCTTGAAGTCCGTGAACTACGAAAGGATGGGTGTATTTGAGGTTAGAAATCCACAGCGGCCAACAAAGAGGAACTTGAAAACACTTGGTAGCAGTTTAAGGAGCATATGCAATGTTACTTTGCATCTTATAGCCCATACAAATCCTTCCAGCGGTCAGATTTCATAAGACTCTTTCCCCAAATGTGACTTTGCTTAGATTACCACCATGTGAAAATATATTTATGTCTAAAACACAACTAATCATTTTCTAACCTTCCGCTAATCCCACTTTATCCTACTTTTTTTCTCATTTTAAGTTGTGTTGCAAAATTAATGCCACTATAGGCCTACACGTACCACGATTGCTCGCAAATTTAAATGTATGTTAAATCTATTTTTAAAAAGAAAAGAAGAAAAAAAAATTAAAAGCTTAAACTCAATAATTTCCCATCACAGATTTCAGTATTACGCAGGAATTTGCTGTTAGATTTCCAATCAGATCTGACTTGAATGAAGATCTCTTGTTGTTGCCTTTAAATCTGAAAACACAGAAATCGTAAAATCCACTGGACTGTTTTGCTACTGCGTGAGTGTGTTAACCATCGTAATCGATTGTCTATCTCTTCATTAGTCGGTTGGATTATACATTTTCCACTTCATTAAACGCAGTGCAGGCTTGATCTTCAATGAGTTAAGAGACGCTCTTCCTTGTGTGCGTATTTAAGTGATTTTGACAGCGTGGTGTGCGGAGAGCAGGTGTGTGCGCTGTTCAACCACTCATTCAATTGTTTCCTTCAATTTTTAGCGTCATATTTGGCCCTAAGGAGTTGGCAATCTGATTACTGAGTCTATTGGCCAAGCGATCGAGACACATGTAGATCAGCTATGCTTATGAGAAATAATTTGTAAATGTAATCAGCTACACCATCTAGTTACTAGATTTTCAATGATACATTTGGCTTATGAATAATTGCTTTTATGTTTTGCTTTCTATGCCGTTTTTTGTTTGTTTGTTTTTGTATAAACAAATTGGGCTTCACAAATCTTATGTAAATATTGGTCATTTTGCACACTTTTCACTACAAATGCCACAGCACGAGAAGCGCCCGCCAGTCGTCGTGCGTGGCGAGTCGCAGCCCAGTGGGGGTCTATTGTTACGACCGGCCACTGACAGACGGGGTCTCGCGAGTCGCACGTGCCCCCGCATTGATCCCAATTGTGCGCGCGATTGCGCACAGCTGTGCTCGTGACTGAACTTTTTGGACTATCCGGTGGAGTGTCCTTGTTTTTAAGAGCGGTATGCAGTATTTCCACGTCTGGGGAAAAACATATAATCACGCAGTTAATCGACAAGAAGCTCTTGAAAACAGGCACTTATCAAACGATTTATTAGACACAGGCTAACAGATGGCTGAATATGGGAGGCACTGGGGGTGGGGGCATCTGTTGCTTGGATGCTCAGGCGTCACTCGCGAGATGATGTCTTGTGCTTGAAACAGTATTTATCCACCTCTCTAATCACTCCTGGTCAGCGCACTGGCCATAAAGGCATGTGGACAGAAAGATAAGCCTTGTCCTTTGTGTATGTGGCTAATATGATGTGCCCAAAGCTCCCCTGGTGGATGCACTTCTACACCCCCAAACACATACACTCTCCCTCTGTCCCAGGAGTGTGAGTATGGCCACGCTACACCTGCAGCCTGCATGGGGAATTGGAGCCTAGCAGTCTCCGACAATCCCCATCGGTTTCCCAAATGACTGACTGACTAACGGAAAGGGAATTGCCCTGCTCCCATTAAAGCAATAACATAGAAAGCCAACCTTCCGGAAGAGGTCATGATGAACACAGATGATCTGAACCAACTTTTGATGAGTTTGCATGATTTTAACCTGGGATAGTTCTACATATTTAACTTTGCAACAAGCAAAGTTACACAGTCTACTGAACTGATGTACTGTGTTTCAAAGGATGTATTTAAAAAAAGATTGGAGGAAGATTTTGTGAACATAAATCAGATTTTAATGTATGCTTTGGTTTGATTGACTGGCCAAAAAAGAAATGCATAGTCAGCTTTGGCATTAGCTGTCCAAGACAAGTTTTTGTTCATGACTAAAAGAGTACCAGCCCCACTTTAGCTTTTTAAGTCCTGTTGTTGGTATTAATGGGGGCAACCCCGTTCCTTACAAAAAACACTGCCACAAGTGAGTTGTCTCGCGCTCTAGTCCCCTGGGACTCCGAGTGGAATGGGAGGGATTGGTGCACTGTGCTGACAGATGGGTCCTTGTTCCTGTCTTTTTCCTCATCTCTATCTCCCGCTCCCTCTTTTGCTAAAACACAGACACACTCACACACACCAAGACTGCACGAATACAATAGGAATTAAAGCTCCACACACATGCTCCCTGGCTCGCTCCTGAAAGCTGAGCCCCCTTATACGCATAAAAGATGCAGCGAGCTTGGATTTGTGAGAGGAGCTGGCATGCTAAGGAGTCGGGGTGATGTGGCACAGGGTGGTTAGGCTAGAGAGAGATGAAACTTCACTGTTGTCAAATAAATGTTTAGTGTCCTGAGCCCATTTGTACCGTATATGATGCTGTTTTCTCTCTAAGACTGTCAGCATCTATTTAAAATGCACTTAATCCAACCGATTTCAAGTTATTTTATGTTGTGTGTTAAGAAGACTCAGTCTTCCTTCCATTTGCTGTTCATCGTGGCTAAATACGATTACACAGCAGACTTCTCAGAACTTTTTATTGTAGACGTTTGAGCTCAGTTAATGTTTTGATTTTGGTGAAACTGGAAAGATCTTTAAATGAAATAATTCTCCCAGATTAAATTGTGCAAATTAAATGTAAAGAGCTCAGTTGTAAGTTTTCACAGTTTTGCGACTGTGGTCCATTTAGATGAACGTCATAATGCTGACATTCAGCATGGCGGACTGAATAAAGGTGTGTGTGCACTGATGCTCAACAGAAAAGTGTACAGTTTATTTATCCTGTTGTGTCTGAACATAATTCCATGTTCAACTTGATACAATTTTTTCTGGAAAATCCCTTGTCCATATGGTGCTGATAAATTAGAGTCTCCTGGATCACAAAGGGTATTTAGATAAGATCAGGCAGCATTTCATCTCCAAAATATGAGTAGATTGTTTGCAGCTTATTCCTCTTCCTTTGGGCTAATGGATTTGGAAAACATTCCAATCGAGCAGAAATGTGGCTACAGAATGGGAATCGGGCCTGAGGGCAATTCTCACTAAGTGGGGAGAGAGCCATTAAACAAAGGTGCCTGTGGTTTCATATTCAGGATACTTTACAACCTCCGTCCCAGGACATCAACAGTGTTTTTGGTTGTGCTGTTAGAGGGGGCCGAAGGGGGGGGGGGTCCATCTGCCATGCTGCTGGTCCTCTGGGAGATGGGCATATCCCAGGGGTGTTTTGGAGAGAGAGGGTCTGAAAGGATTACACCCAACCACTAATCAACAGCGGTAATCTGTGGGCCCCCAATACAAAATCCCCTTCGATCCAAACAACAATTTGGAATAGACGATAAAATCTGAGTATACAGATGTTCAACTGACATTGAACAACCTGATAAACGTGATGACAAATTCAGGTGATTTTTAATTGGGAGAATCAACTGCAAAGGTGTGATTGGCAAAGAGCCATAGTGTCTCTGTGATCAGGTGCAAGTGTCCCACAAGTGGCCTAGTCTGAATCCCAGTGTGACCATTATGCAAATACAGCAACTAGACAAGCCTACAACATAAATTTGTCTAACGGATAAAAGCACTTTTCTAATCAGATCTGGATGCAAAAGGTTTTTTTTATAATACATTTTGTTGCTTTAACCAAAAAAAGAGAGAAAAATCAGTTAATAAATCAAAATAATATATGCTTTAGCCATGATATTATGTAATTATATATACTTATTCTTTACTTTTTAGATAAAAGAGGTTTGTATGTCCATGAGGGTGAACTTCTAACAGCCTATTTTATGATGTTATAAGGTGAGCCCTGCAGATCACTTGTCCCTGAACCTTATCCAAATACTCTGTCACAGCAGGAACCTACAGGGTGCAGCTGCTGAGCTGCTGTCCTGGCAGGTCTCCCCTTCCAGTGAAGAAATAAGGTGGGGAATAAGTTGCCACTAGTTTCATTGTTCCCTGTCAGTATGGTTTTGATGTCTTGGGCCTGGGTGGGGTCTGGATTTTGGTAGTGGTGGGTTTAAATCTCCACAGGACTATAGAAGATGCTGCCTAATGATGGTGCCAGTCCTCCGGGGCATAGGGAACTGGAGCATCCTGGCCTGCACCTCCACTACCTCCTGCAGAATACCCACTGGCTAGGCAGCCTCTAAGCTCCCTCTATCCCCATAGCTTCATTGTTCAGTGGGCCCGGCACTGTCAATATTAAGCCTGGCTAATGTGATCTAGAGGCAGCTGGAGCAGCCCCGATTATTACCATGACACAGACGACCGAGGGGTGTAATATCATTAAAAATAAATCAGGTGGTGTGGAGATTTGCTGTAGCAGGCGGGGGACTTTGAATGACATTAGGTAGAAGTGCCATAATTTCATTAGTCAATTGGGGCAGCTCAGAGGATCTGTTGAAACATTTCCTTTAAGTTGAAGTAATTGAATCTGCTTTCACAACAATCAACACAAAGTGGAAAATAAAGAAACCGATGATGGGAGGGTTTCCTCCCCCCAATAATTTAGAAAATTAATTTCATAAGTATACACAGACACCTGCGAAACACAAAAGGACAATATTTCAATTTGCTAATTACAGCATGTATGGCTGATATTTCAAAGCAGACGTATAGGGTATTCTCAGAGTTATTAGCCTCTTGCGGGGGATTATTGTTGGAAATGATGAGGAAAACGTGAAGCCCTGGTAATCTTCTTAAACTATTTGACACTGAGCTGTCTGCTCGGCAGACTCATCAGCAATCAGCTGGCAAGTGAATGGGCTGCATCCTGAAAGCATTAATAGGATTAAAGCTGAAAAATAAACTAAAGGCTATATATAAAAAAAAAAAAAAAAGTAAATTAAAGAAAATCTGAATATTTCCCTTATTTATAGTTTCTCTTGTTTATTTTTATTTTTATAATGTGCAGATAATTATGTAAGTGGAGTTTGCTTCCTTCCTACCCTCGTTTTGCATGTTCGATCGGCTATTATAAAGCACCAGAAGTGCCGTTGGGCGCACAGCAAGGGTCTTATGTCGCTATTGTTTCGACGCACTGGACACATAAATGATGATTTCAAGGCCCATTGAGCGCGCGATGGATTGTCCCGAAATGTGACTGACCAGCGGAGAGCAGAGACTGTTGAATGCGCGCAAAGAGCGACACCAGAAGTTGTAAAATTTTCGACACTGACAGTTGAAAGTTCGATAATTTATCATAAAAACGTCACCCATAAAGGCCCATTAAAACGCGTAAGCGGATGTATTGTATTCATTCATCCATCATTTGAGGGCAAATGTTTAATGGGGTCGAGTACGTATGGTGCTGTGGTGCAATAGTGACATCTAGTGATATATTTTGAGAGTGCCATCTCACGTCTGATGGCTTTGTTCAGTGATTCCCAAAGTATGGATTGCGCCACACTGGTGGGCCGTGAAGGTACTGCAGGTGGGCCGCAGAAGGTCGTTTACATTGGGTTTATTTGTTTGTTTCTCAACTGAAATTCTTAATTCTTTCAAGATTTAAATTTGAATAGATAGCAATGTATTATTTTAAAGGTCACATCTTTTGCATTTTTATGCAACTTTATCCTGTGGAATAAACTTATAGAATAATGTGCACTTAAATGAGGTGAATCAAATAACAATCATTTGGTTTAATTGTATAAATAACATTTTGGGAGGTTGGTTCCAAAATTAAATCAAATTTTCTTCTGGAAATCCTAAAATATTTTTCAAATTGGTTTTTGTAATTTTGTTTAAAATTACAATGAAATAGTTTCATTTTAAGAAGAAACTGAACTAATGAAACCACAAATACTGCTGTTCTTTTTTTTTCTGATCCATTTTTGATCCTGAACACACTCATATCTTGTTAGTTGGGGGGGACTTAATCTGAAAACAAAGCTGTTGATTGAGAATAAGCCTCAACCAGTAAATCATCAGCAGATGATTAATTGATGAAAACACAGAAAACACAAAGGAAATAAATTAAAACATTTCTGCTTGTGTGATGATCAGAGCTGTGATTAAAGGGTTGTGTTGACTACTGAACATTTACACATTTCTAACTGGACCACGGTGGTCTGAGGTTTTAGGATGGTTTGCTATAATGCTTGGTGATCTGTCTGGTGTACAGCCTGCCTGGGTGATTCTTCAGTACCCCTACAGCCCTGAACTGAGTAAGTGGTTAATAATATGAATTGCTGGACAATCACAGACCATTCATAGTACCTTAAACACTTGTCAGACAAAATATTCTCTGTGAATTCACTGAACTATGCATATTCTAGACTCTTGGCTCAGGAAAAGTAAGCTCTTTAATGCTTCGTATCTGTTTCTAGGCATTTATAGCATAAATCAGCACCCAATCCTCTCTCTCTCCTCTCCCTCTCACACACACACTCTTCTGACCCAAATAAAAGAAGTCAGGAGAGGATGGTGATTTCTATATTTGGCCCTTCTTTATTTTACACCCTCACTTTTATCTCCACTCCGCCTACACTTTGCTTTACTAATTCACCTCTGCCTCATC
Source organism: Etia nguti (assembly GCA_015106755.1). Classification (NCBI taxonomy): domain Eukaryota; kingdom Metazoa; phylum Chordata; class Actinopteri; order Cichliformes; family Cichlidae; genus Etia; species Etia nguti. The sequence continues at coordinate 1,728 of VUQG01019758.1, read as the reverse complement.
CACCTGCCAGTCCCTGAGCATCATCAGCATCATAAATCTGATCTCCTCCCCCCTCTCCTCGACAGGATACACCCAACTTACTTCATAGCTTGATATTTTTTCTCTCAGCGTCATACTGGCAGCTAGTGCAGATATCTGACACTGAGTGTAACTCTACCAGGACTTCAGGAATGGCTCCAAAAAGAGAACCCTCCATTAAGAAGTCTCCCTCATCAGTGACCCAACCCAGACTCGGTCCTCCGTATCCCTGCATGCCTTCAGCTCCTGCAACTCCAAAACCGGAGCAAAAGCCTAGGATGCTCCGTCCCTCTGATTCACCGTTTGATCCCAGTACTTTGGAGGTGAGTGGGTTGTCTGCAGTACATATTTTTGTAACAGAGCTTATGTGGGGCATTCATAAAGTATGACTATAGAAATGGCAGTCATATTTAGCCGGTCTAGTTTTACCCCGGTATGTCATTAATGCCTCTTAGAAAACAGATTAAAGCTCAGTGAAAGATACACAATAGTGGTCTCTTATGAAATTTATTCCAAATAATATCTCTAATTTTTTGCAAAGTAGCTTCTTTTAATTGTGCAGCTAATTAAAATGACCAAGAGTGAATCTAAGCTAATCAAAGAAATGGGACACTAAAAGCAGCACTGGTTGTCAGTCAGTGAGTGGCCCCCTTAGAGACAATTTCCTGTCACAGCATGTGCTATTTCTCTCATCAGAAGGATTATTCAAAAAAAATTATTGGCCTGTATCTCAAGACCCACACAACAGGGATTTCTACAAAAAGAAAGTTAACACCACTGAAATTCAAAGTGAGCAAACTCTTATTTTCTTTCTAGATAAAATAATGAGTTTAAAAAAGAAAAGAATAGACCTCATACTTCTCTGATGTTTTACAGCTATTGTATCCAAAGATCTGATAACATTTACTTCTTAGCTTACCCTCAAAAAGTCAATAAGGCAATAAGTTCTTCTGTCAAAAAATCATGAGATCATTTATAAAATGACATTATTTTACTTTGCATTAATTTCAATTGTTCACAATTATCTGCATCCACTATTCTGGCATAGTGGCATACACTCACTGAGCACTTTATTGGTTTATTATTTGCTAATCAAAGTCAAAGTCAAAGTCAGCTTTATTGTCATCTCTGCTATATACAGTTCAGTATATAGAGAGACGAGATGACGGGGCTCCGGTTCCATACAGTGCAAAAGAACAACAATAAATATAGGGAGAATAAGAAGAATAAATATATATACACTTGAGACTGAGGTAAGGGGAGTAGGTATACATTTGAGGTAAAGGGGTTAATAGCAGTCTAAAATTTACAATTTACAGTTGAAATTTAAAGTGACTTTGAAGTGGTTTAGAATGACCAACATAGCAGCTTACAGTTTAAAATATGAAATAAAGTGACCAACATGAGCAGGATTCCTGAGAATAAGATTGTCCATAGAGCAGCATCTGTATTTACAAAGGCAGTGGTATGTGGAGTCCAATAGAGTTCGTTAGTGGTTTGTGTGGGTGTGTGTGGTGAGGGGGAGTGGGGGAGCTGGTAGTGAGTTCAGGAGTCTGATGGCTTGTGGGAAAAAGCTATCCCGCAGTCTGGAGGATCGGGCCCCAATGCTGCGATAGCGTCTGCCGGATGGGAGGAGGGAAAAGAGTCCGTGTGAGGGGTGTGAGGGGTCAAGCACGATGCAGGAGGCCTTACTGATGCAGTGGTTGTGAA
>VUQG01019757.1:0-20496 GCA_015106755.1 Etia nguti | reverse complement strand
TTTTTTTTTTTTTTAAACTTAAATGACCTCAGACAAGAAAGCCTAATTTCTGGTGTTCAATACTGAAGAAATTTAAACTTTTTAAAATTATGCAAAATTGCTGAATATTTTGAAGGTTATCTGCTATAAAAAGCCAGGCCAGGAAAATCTCCTTGATGTTTTTCTGTGTTTTATTCTCAGTTACTTTGACACAAAGGCATCTGCTGTGATGCTCACAATTCTGATGAAGTCTCACATGTATCAGTACTAATAAATTATCAGAATTATAATATTTCTGACTGTCTGAGGCAAAATTGAATCGAATCGAATTGGGACATTGTGAATCGGAATCGAATGGATTATAGAAATGCGGTTGAAAAATTTGGGTACGCCTAACTTTTGTGCTGGTGCGCCTAAGAAAAAAAGTTAGTCTAGAGCCCTGCTTGAACCAGTTCTCTTTTGTTAAATAAATATTACTCCTGGGTCATTTAGTAATAAGTTTCAAAGACATTTCCTATCATTCCTATGCAGATGATACAAGCATTTGCTATGGCAAAGAACCTCAACAGCCTCTCAGACCTTGATGGATGCTTCACTGACATTAATAAGTGTATTTTTTCAAATTTTCTCCTTCTTACGCTTGGCAAAACTAAGGTTCTTGTATATGGCCCTAAGAGCCTCACCCAGGAGGTCTGTCATTATCAGAACACTCGCCAGCAATATCAAATCATCTGCTTAGAACCATAGTGTTATTTTTGACCAAATATTTAATTTTGAATCTCACAAAGCAAAGCTCATCCAGTCTTGTTTCCTTCATTTAAGAAACATTGCAAAAAATCTGACCTTTATTGAAACCCAATAATGTGGAACTTCTAGTCACCAGTCTTAATTACAGTAGTTCTCTTCACATGCATGCCTCAGTCCTCCTTAGCCTATTTTCAAAATGTTCAGAACACAGCAGCTTGTTTGCCAGAACTAGCTGGCGTGCAGACATCATGCCCGTTCGTGTTTCCTTTCACTGGCTTCCAGTGAAAATTAGAGTTTATTTCATGTTTTGATAATTAATATATAAAGCTCTACATGTACAGGCTCCTGCATAGATTGCAGAGCTGCTGAGACCTTATAAATGCAGCAAGCCTCTCCAATCATCAGATCATAACCTCCTAACTGTTCCACACTCTTATTTTAAAACCAGAGGTGACCACACTTCTGAGGTTGTAGCATCTAAACTTTCGAACAGTTTAGGCGCTACAACCTCACACCTAAACTGGTCCTGGTGCCTGCACGATTATAGCTACATGAACAGAATTTCTGGCTCTGTGGGGGGAGCAAAACTGGCTGTAAACACAAAAATGTATATATTTTTTTTTTACCTACACTATATTTTCTGATTATCATCAACATAAAATATAAATCTAATAGAAAGCAAATAGAATGCAACATTAGCATTATTGTGGAATTGTGCCTCTGGTTTTTACCCCATACCAGGTTGGTGGTTCGATCCCTGGCTCCCACAATCTGCATGCCAAATTATTACTCAAGTTGCTCTCCGATGTATCCATCGGAGTGTGAGTGGCACTTAAAAAGCATGGAAGACAATACTTGTGTGAATGTGATATGTTGTATAGAGTGCTTTGAGTACTCTGGGAGAATCAGTCCATTTACCAACTCATTCAGTTTGGAACTTCCTGTGTCAAACAATTCTGGTCAGAAGTCTAATCAGGTTGCTATACCAGAACGAAATCCTTTTCTGTTCCACAAGTGTTACACATAATAGCTGTTAAACTGCATTTCCTGATTACTGCAGAAGCTGACCTTAATCTTAGCCCCATTTACTTTGCCCACAGTCAATAAAGTTTATTTAAACAAGATGGTTGAACTTGCTAATGTTAAAAAAAAAAACCCAAAAAACAAAAGGAAAAAAACCCAAAACTCCAAAATGGTTTTACATGCCACGCATATGGGGTTAATGAAAGCTCTAAATGTTAAAGGAAAGAGTAAAGTAAAGTGAGATTAATTTAAAGAAGCTAAGTGAGGTGTTTAAGTGAACCCTTTATATGATTTAGTTGATGCTATTTTAATCTGAAATGTATTATTGACTGAATCTTGATTTTTATGTTACAGATTTGTATTAAACTTGAAAAATGCTCCAAAATTGATTTTAATGGAGTTATTCAAATGACTGATTTCCTACCTGCAACCAGGGATGGCTTAGTGTCTTGTCAACACTGTATCTCTTCCTCATCTTCACTTGCAGCAAGTTGTTGATCAGGTCAATCGCTGCATGGAGGAATACAAGAATGTAAGAAAGGAAGAACATAGGGAACACAGGGGCAGAATGGAAGGGCAGAGTATTAGTAGGAGGAGAATTTAGGGTTGAGGCCCACCCATGGTCAGGGGCCAGTCAGGGCTAATGAGCAAAGCTAACATGATGTTAACCTCTCTTTAGGGGTCAGTGGTCTGAACAGCTCTGGGACCCCAAAGCCCCTCAGGTCTACAGAGGCCTCCATCACATGGTATTATGCACATGAATGGACTACCGTATGAATCCCCCCCCCACCCTACAAACCTAAGATCCTCATTCCACAAACTGCCTGGACTCTCCTAGTTTTCAAGTTTCTTTACCACATACATTCACCTGCTCAGCAGCACTCGCTCTCTCCTGTTTCCCAGACCTGTCACATGACCTCATAATTTGGATAATCCAAACCAAAGGCCAAACGTTGACAATGTTAGTTTACAGTCATTCTAAACAGTTTTTGAACTGCAGTGTTTAGTCATGCATTGTTTTTTTCTCACAAGAAACCTGATTTAAAGACATACACAAAACTGTGAATAAATAATGAAAAATAGTTTATTTCTTATTACTTGACCAGATCAACATCCCAGAGGTATAAAAGTAAAATTTGGTTAATGGGCGCCTTTCACAATACCCTATTTTGAAATGTAATTGTTTCCTGACTTTTAAGCCAAATCCACCTAAAGTATACATTTTGGAAAATTCTGCCGTGTAGATACAGAACATTTGATTCCTGTGTGGACAAGGGGTTCAGAGAAGGGTGGAGAGGGGAGTTTGGAAGAGAAGGGCATGAATGTCTGAACCAGGAGTTGCTTGGTGACATTTGGAAAAACACCTATAAAGTTCTCAGTCATCCAGGTCATGGTTATCTAAGGAGGTTGGAAAGAAAGCAACTGGACTTCTTTCACAAAACTTAAAGAATTCAGAAGGGCATTATTAGCTGAAAAAACACCCCAAAAACAAACAAAGCAAAACAATAACAAATCATATTTTAAAGAGATCAATTTTTTTTGAATTTTTGAAACTAAGATGAACTTACCAGAATGGTATAAAGAGAAAAGTATGGAGAAGAAAAGAAACTTCTCATGCCATCAAGCATACCAGATCATCTGTCAAACATGGTGGAGCCAACGCTATGTCATGGTCATGTATGACTGCCTGTGGAACTAGGTCACTAGTATTTGTTAATCCTATTACTGCTGATAAAAGTAGAAGAATGAATTCTGAAGTGTAAAGGGCTATACTCTCTGCTCAGATTCAGCCAAAAAAGCTGACAGATCTGGTAGAGCATTTCAAAAGAGGGAAAGCAACAACATTTGTTGATATCCATGGGTTCTAGACTTCAATCAGTCACTGACTGCAAAGGCTTTTCATCAAAGTATTAAAAACAATTCTCATGTTTAAAGCTATGTTAGTTTGTAATTTTGAGCCCTATAAAATAGCTCAAATAAAAATAACTATAATTCCTAAAATAATTCCTGCAATACTTTGTTAAACCCCTTAAATTAAATATTTAAAAGCTGCACTCTATGGTGGTGTACAGAGAATAACAAAATCTGTGTCAAATATTTATGGTCCTAAATAAACTTAAATATGAAGTAGTGCAATCCCAGTGGACTGAGGAAATGACCTGTATATAACTGTAAATTATAAATTATACACATGTATCACTCATGTAGTGTGATATGCATATGTAGGAATTAAACATTTAAAAAAAAATTGAATGAATTGTAAAATGCAAACAATTTAAAGGAATTTTTTTTCAACTTTAATTAATATTTTGGGTTTTTCTTTTTTTCCTGTTGTTGCCTCTCCAATGAGTCCATTATCACTTTTATTTGGATCAAAGCAAGTGAACTGGATTCAAAATAGATTATGCCTTCTAACTGGGTAGATTGATATACCTGACGTTTACCTGACTTTGTGTTATTTTGTAATTCTCAAGTGTTCCCTTAACTTTTTTTAAGCAATGCACCAAACATCCTTACACCAATGTGTGAACACAGTGCTCTATCTTTGGTCTTTCTTTTCTGTTTATCACAAACAGACCTGCTACTAGAAAGCTGGGTCTTTTCTTTTTGCAATTTACTATTTAGAAAGTACGATTGCATCGTCATTAAAAGCTGCCGATATTAAAAAGGTAATTAGTGTACACTTCTGTTAATTCTGGCTGCTTCTTTGTCACAATGGTGTATAAAATTTTTTATATCAATTATATTTTTAAATGTACTAGTATAATATCAAATGAAGACCCAGCATGCTTTAAAAACAACTTGTATTATTTGGGATGTGCAAGAAGTCTTTGTCAGGTTGGCTAATGCAGTCTTATTGAGTCTCAGGTCACGGCGGTTAAAGAGTAACACCTTCATCAAAGAATGGGTACCCTGTGTCCCCGTTATTAAGGTGCAGAATTGTGGCCAGTTTCATGACTGCTCCACCAGCTACAAAAAAGAAGGATACAAAGATTTTTGCCCCATAAAGGGCTCAATGGCTATACCTTAGAGGGTACCACTACAGTGATTTGCCATTATACCCTTAAAGATAAAAAAATATATACTTTATTTCCTGGGGGAGGAAGACTAGCTCTGCATCATCATAAATCTGGTAGACTTTCAAAACTTTATTTCATATCCATTTAAAAACTTGAATTGTGTTTGCTTGTGGGCAAAAGGGTCTTATTTAAAACTGATCTTTGCAAACGCACATTTCTTGGCACACTTAAGAGTTTATTCCCTGACATTTAATCCAACAGAAATGGCTTGTATTTATTTTGAAGCACAGATCAAGTCATTCTGGCAGCATGAGGAGGTGGAGGGAAGGTTAAGAGCACTTCGGGGATCCGGTTTAGGAGTGAGTGAGTCAGGCGAATTTAAATCTGTCTCATAGTCAACAGGACAATTCCAGCCAACACACACAGAAGACACATTTAGAGACAATGACGCCAACAACATGAGTCATACAGCAGCAGAGAATGGCTTGAACTGATTTCAAGGAAATGTTGGAGTTATTATACTGCAACATAAAACATAATTACCTGTGCTTGTGTGCTGTCATACATGGTGTCATACAGAAAGATGAAACAAGCAATTCATCTTTGATCCAGACATAGTGATAAACAGGTATTGGTCTCTAAATTTTGAAGCTTCGGTATTAATGCTTTGGCTGCTGTTTTGTTAGTTTTAGTGTCAGAAGTGACTATATTTGGATAAGACTCCAGAGTGCCAAGTCATAAGCTAAGGCTAGCAAGCTCTGTTAGCAACTAGTGTCCATAACATACAAGCTAATGACAGGCTAATAAAATACCAGAGGTAACACAGATGGACCAGTAACAAGCAGAAGAAAACACAGGGCTTGAGCCGGGTCGTAAAACATAAATGGGGGCTCGTCCAGGATAGTTTGGACATTTTTGTGGAGAGATATATTTATCAGTTAATATATGTCACACATATAGATGTCACTCATCATGTCTGATCTTTTTTGAATGAAGTAGGTTTTCTGTGGGTTAGCTTTAAGTCTTGTAGACTTCTGGTTGAGAGGCTCAGCAACATACCATACCTTCTTGGGAGATTTTCTTCCAGGGGTGAGGAGGGTACATGAAGGCTGCATTCTGGATCTGATCATTGATATCTTCATCTTCATTGAAAGGGAACGTCCCACTGAGGCTGCAAAAACATAAATACTTACTCGTTTTTGCACATTCATCAGTAATCATTTCATAATAATACAAATTCACTAAAGTACAGATAGCATCCTATAGATGTTACATTGTGTTTACAGAAACACAACTAAAAAAGGAGAAGGATGAGATAAAGGAAAAACTCGGACATAGACAGGCAGAAGGAAGAATAAGGTTTTAAACTATAATCTACTCAGACTATTATGTTTATCAGTAAAGGTCTCATCCTACCTGACATAGATGATGACTCCAACTGACCACATGTCCAGAGAGCGGTTGTAGCCTTTATTTCTCAGGACTTCAGGAGCAAGATATGCTGGTGTTCCGACCACTGAACGCCTGAATGACTTCTCACCAATGATTCGAGCAAACCCAAAATCACACAGCTTCACCTACAGCATGAGTAATATAAATTACTAAAGCTGTTAGTAGTGGATGTAAAAGTAAAAGAATGTAAAAGTTGAAGTGATGTGGCTGGTCATTTCACAGCACTATATCTATGGTCTTGACCTACACAATTGTTAGACTGAAAATACTAGAGTATAGCAGTGATATGTAGCAAAAACATTGGGTTTGTGACCAAAAATGTCTAAAACAGTCAATTTTTCTGTGTAGTGTGACATATTCAACATTCATTTTTCTTTATAATGTGAGGCTTATCATTGTGTTGGACAGGAATTTATTACTCTTTAACCACCTGATCTAACATAGTAACCATCTAGTCAGACAGAAATATCACGTAGCCAGAACCTGGTGTTAGTATTTAAATGGAAGCTACTAAAAGTTAAAAACTGTTGGCTGCTAGCTTTGCTGGATGATTCACTCACACTCAGGAGGAAGATGGAAGTTGTTATGGATATGTTGGCTCTTTTTAAGGTTGCGATGAATCATTTCTCTTTTGCAAACCTAAATAATTGCATCTCATCAATCAGCATTTGGGCAGAGCATTTTCAAACTTTGGTGTTCTTCCAGAATTCAGGAAATTCAGTTTTTCACCCCTTCCTATTCCTACACCTGTGGTCATAACTAAAAATGGTAGGCTGATGAAACTCGCACATTATATGGGTGAATAGTTATGCTAAATTTTGACATATGCATTGTTTGGTTTGGGTTTCTAAATCAAATTTGAGGTGCCCTATTCACCTGAAACTATCTCAAGTGATACAAATTCATTTTAGGCATACATCAGATGCATCAAGTAAGTCATACCTTTGTTTTTAATTAATTTATTTTTGTTAGATATAACACATTATAACTTAGCACAGTAGGGCTCAATAGTCACAGTGCCACAGTGATCTAGCAGATTTTCTAGTAGTAGTTTACCCCATTTTTAGAGCTTTTCAAACTATAAATAGTGTGATTTTGCTGTGACTTCTTCAGCTGAGACTGAAGAAGTCACTTGGATGAGTGACGAAACGTTTCTCCCACAAAACGCTACGTCCAGATGAACAGAATCAACTTTTGGAGATTTACTTTCCTGGATGATTGAGAATGCATCAAGACGTGATTTTGCTGTGTTCTATGACCTTATAATACTTAAAAAAAAAAGACATTTCATGTGTTCATAGTTTTCAGTCATGTTATCAATTCATTTCTGTGGCGGACAAAAAGTTTCTCCATTATTACAGGAAAAAGTGGACAAAAGTGTTTTTCAGCTGTCTTGAGCCAACTCTTCTTGGATCATCTATCCGTGGAGGAAAAACAATAATATACAGAGAAACAATGAATTTTGCGGACTTGTGATCCAAGTACAGACAATTACATGTATTTTTAAGTTATTCTTCATGTATTTTTCTGGATGGGTCAATTATGCCGCTGTGTGGAACATGAAATTGTTCATTGTTCAAACAAAGGTAAGCGCTACATAGCTACCTTAAACTACCACACGTAAATCTTTCATTTTGACATTTTTTTGACTTGGACTTTTACAGTGTATGACCAGAAAAGTTCCTATAGTATTAATTTGTCACATAAATGTTGTGTCATAACAATAAAGCTGAGTGAGTATTTTTTCATTGTCAGTTAAATCACTCCTACAGTTGAAATGAACCTCCACTGACAGCTGGGTTCACTTTTGGAGAAGGAGGGATTAGTGAGATTTTGCCTGTTTGGAAGGGTTAGCAGTGCTGTGCTCACATGTTGGTTCCATAAGTCTACGCACTTCTGGGAGCTGAAAATAATTGTTGATTAGTGGATCCAATAGCACAGCAGTTATCTGACATAGGTGGGCGTGTTCCAGTAACTGTTGCAGCTCAGTAACTGAGTTGCTGTTTATTTTTACTGTGAACATTTTTACTGCTAATAGATAGAGGGAGTATTTTATTTCTATACCTGCCTATTAGAATGATACAGTACATAAAACTGCCTTTTTTAAATTTTATATTGATGAATTTTGTTTCACCTGCTTCCAGTCTCTGTGCTAAACTAAGCTAGGAATGTGTTTTCTCTATCTCTGTATATGATTTAAAAATATCAAACTCGAGTCAAAACATTTCAACCTACTTAATATTCCTTTCTTAACATATGCTAAACATATTGTTAGCTTTCTAGCTACCTGTAGCACAAACTAACTGTGGACATTAGTTATATAGACTAAATAGAACTGTAACTGACAGTTTTGTTCAGCTACTCCAACAGTATTTCTTTTGCTCCCAGTTGTATTAAACTACTTTAACATACTTTCTCTTTACTGACACAGACATAAATCTGATTCCAATTATCTCAACTGATTCTGAGAGAGATAAAAAAGAGGATTTTGATAAATGTCATATTATTCTTTACAATGTTTTCATTTGTTTATGGCAACTGGCTGACATGCTAACATTAATGCATCTCTTCCAAACTGAGATAGATATTTGCATTTTGTTTGTTTCCTGATATTTCAGAGGAGCAGGCTGTGCAGATGATACACAGTAAGTATCATGTGAGGAATTATGAGCCAAACAGCTAAACGATGCATCACTAGAGTTAACAGTTAGTCTGTCTGACACTAACAGCTATTTCTAAAGACCGAACACTGAAGGAAGCCGCTAATAGTTACACTGACAGCTAATGGAGTGTCTATGTCCAACTTTCATTGCTCGTATCCACAAATACTAATACATGTGTGTGTTTTGTATTTTCTGTTTCTGTCACTGCATAACTTCACTCTTTCTGCAGCTCAGAACTCAACACACATCATTTTTTTACTACTGTTGTTTGCCAGTGTTGTCAAGACATGCAAATTTTTCTGTAGATAATTCAGATAAAATTAGAAATCAGAAGAACTTTGACAGAACTTTTAAACAGCTATACTAAAAGTTACAAGAATTTAAAGCCTTTAACAGATTATTGCATAAGACTGAATAAAGGTAGTCAATATTATCTAAACAGTGCAGGACCTGGGTGGAAACACAACATCTATTTAACAGTCTCACAAATATCATCTTAAGCCTTACCAAAAACATCTACTTGACAGAGCAGTTCTATTACTATTACATATTGTCATGAATAATATGCAGAACAAGGCTGAATCATAATAGAGCACCTGCAATAACACGCCAGCAGCTGAATTGAGAAAAACAGTGAGTGCTGATGAGGATACTGGGTTTAATGTTTAAAACATTATCTAAGTAATACTCTCCATTTCAGTCCACCATACAATGCCCGAAAGATGAGTTTTGTGCCTTGTTTTCCCAACTGGCTTCAGCAAGTTCAGGTTCAGAACATGGTTGATCTGATTGTTTGAGTTTTACCTAAGATTATAACTGACAGATAGCCCATGGAATCAACTGACTTCTTTTGCAAGTGCCTGCCTTTTTCCACGGAATACTTTCCAGGTTCTTTGTCACAAATGCTCCAATCAGCTGGCTCCTTTCGATGTGGAGGAGTAGCGAGTCTACTCTGACCCCATCGCTGATTGCGGAGCTCTTTAAGGGACAGGCCGCTTGTATCTGTGATCTCGTTCTTCCGGTCATCACTCAGAGTTCGTGTGCATAGGTGAGGGTAAGAATGTAAATCAATGGGTAAATTCAGAGCTTATACACTGAGCTCTTCACCATGATGCACTGGTACAACACCCACATCACTGCAGCCGCAGCCCCAATCTGTCTGCTGATCTCCCACTCCCCTCACTTGTGAACAAGACCCCGAGATACTTAAACTCCTCCACTTAGGGCGGCAACTCATCTCCATTTTATAAAACAGGTACTGTCCAAGCGTAACAAATAAACACACAAACATACTACCTGGGGGAAAGAGTCTGCAGAAGCCAGCAGGACATTTTCAGGTTTCAAATCACAGTGGACAATATTCTTGAAGTGGAGATGACGCAAAGCCACCAAGATCTGACAGTGAGATAGAAAAACACAGATTGCATTTGCTATAATTTCAAAGGCTCAATGCTAATGGCACAAGTCAGGCAGTAAATCTATGCTAGGGGAACCCTAAAATACTATGATCAGGCCATAATTCAATTCAATTCATTTCAATTTTAATTTCAATTTGAGTCCCCAGTCAAAAGTACAAACATAACTGACAAAAATATAATACAACATAACACAAATGAGACTCATTTACTGTCTGAAGTTTACAACCCACTGATGTGTTTCTCCCCTTGAGATGCTCTTCTAGGCCTTCCATTGTCCATGTGCACAGTGAAGCATTGTCTGATCAGTTTTGCATCATTTGGCTGAATGTGAGCAGAGATTATAGACCTATACAATCAGAATTTATCCTGTAACTCCTAGCAGCAGTAACATGATTATTAAACACTAGTGCTATTTCTCCTAGATGTTGTCACTGGGTTTTTCTTAACAAAGGCAAAATTTATGGACTCAAACCATTGTGACTCAAACACTTTCTTTGTAGACTGCTTTAGGGTGAAGACTTTGTTTTTACAGTTAGGGAAAGACAGGGGTACGTTATAGTTCAGGCAAAGTATCACCTGTGTCACCAGGAACTTTGTGATCCTCTCAGGAAGTCGGCCTTTCTCACTGGACAGGATCATCTCCAACATGTCTCCGTGAAGCTTCTCCATGACCACAAACACTCGCTCTGGTGTCTCAAACATACAGTCCAGGTTGACCACCCCTGGATGGTGCAGGCTCTGAAAGGACAAGAGAGATCAGTTTAGACAGTTTAAGAACAGCTTACAATCTTCTGGATTTTTTTTATTAGTTTTATTTCAGTTAAAGATTTTTTAAATTGGATGTCTTTAGGTGAACCTAACATATTTATTTAATAAAAAAATGCTTTAATCCTAAGTATTAAGTATGAATTGCATGCTTTTTAGTATTTATATTATTTGTATGAAATGAAGGTTTAATTAAACTGGAGTACATTATTAATTAATTGTGAATAGAGTAATGTACACGCCTAAATTTAACGACACAAGCACCTTCTTCACTTTAACCCTTGCATGCTTTTTGGGTCAAATTGGACCTGTTTTGTTTGAAGAACTAAGTGTCATTCTTTTAGTCTGAAATTTGATGGCTTAAAACTCAAATATGATATTATTAAAACATTTTATACTGTTTTAAAGGTGGTAAAAAATATTTGTACACTGAGGCTGTTTCAGTTTAACTGAACGAACATCAAAGAGTTTGAGGATTCTTGAAACTCTGAAACTGTACATGACATGTCTTTGTAACATTTTTATGGGACAGTGATAACAGAGTTCAAGGGTTACCTCGACACTGTCACAAGAACTGTCTGTGTTCTCACTGCATGTGTCTAGGTTCCAATGACAGGTACCTAAAGGTCGTTGAAGTGTTATGGGGGAGTCTCAAAACAGTGAAATAGTAAAACAGCACAGGACTGATCACATATGATGCACATAAGGAACAGAAGTCAGACGTCAGAGACTTCCATGACACAAACACAATATGTAACAAAATAATCTAACACGTTACAGTCTTTTATCCTAATCTGAGATTAAAACAGAGATCTAATGAGGGGTTTTATATATAAGTAAATATTAGTATAAAATAAATTCACCTGAGCTATGAATTTAAGTGTGAGGACGTTATAACAGCAAGATTTTCTGTTCAAGAAATGCTTCAGCTAATCTTCCAAGATGAAGATAGCTCTGAGGCATCAAGGGAAACATTTATGTCAAAGGCCCTCATGACTCTTTGCATGCAAAAGTCACACCATCTTCCCTGCGTGGGAGCTTCAGCAGCAGTGGCAATAGCAGCACAGCAATCTGAGCCTGGCCCTGATCAACACGTCACACAAGAAGCCAACACAAGGAGACAGAAGGGAAAGAGATGCAACTTCTGCTCTGCAAAAGATGACTGCGAACTAGGGACAGCGTGCTTCAAACGTGGGAAATACATGTCTAAGTCCCTAATCCCACAGATGCGAGGTTTCCAAACCACCACTTTGAATGCACTGACTGGTTTGCAATAAGCCATTTCTATGGATTATTAATAATTATGATGGCACTTGTAAGTATTTTTTATGGCCTTGGAGCATGGACAGTGCATAACTGTTTTAATGGTTAAGAATGGTTAAATAATAAATCCCAATAGTTCCAGAGTGTTTTTGCCATTTTCACTTTTAATAAACTGATATTTAAATTATTATGGCTATTATGTTGTCATTTTTGGAAAAAGAGGGCATACTATTGTGTTAACGTAGATGTATTTGATCAAGAACAAGTGCTCCCACTTCTCCCCCTGGTAGGTATGCTGGAAAATATATTACTTCTTTACTTGTACTTCCTGACCTGGCTCACATTATTATTTATATTTAGCAAACCAAAGCAAAAACATGATGCTCATAAGATGAAGAAGAGAGAGCAGGATGGGTATAGCACCAGGATGTTAAACTTAAGCAGTGCTGGCATGACTTTGCTAAGGGAAAGGCATGAAAGAGGCAGTTCTGATAGGTGAGTATTGTGTTTATATAAAGGAATGCCACGGCTTATATTTTGAAAAAAATGCTGTAATACTGTAATATGTGTGGGTGATTTATGTAGACGCTGCAGTTGTATAAACGAGTGTGCTCGTTTGGTACAATGATCCCATCCTGCCAGTCTTTGAGGAGCTTCTTGTTCCAAGCTCATAGACATTCCTTTATGTCACTTCAGGGAGGATAAATCTGTTTCGGGTGAACAAGATATGACTTTATGCAATAAGCTTAAGTAAATGTGCCAGTATACATTGAGCACAGCTCTCTCTCTAAAATGAAGAATGTAAAATTGTATCCACTGTACTTTGCCTCTTATAGAAACGACATTAATGAATAAAGATTCAAAGATCCGAAAGCATCCTCACCTACCTCCCTTAATGGCTACAACAAACATTCAAATAAAATGCCAAAAAAAGCCGATATGGACCCCAAAGGTAGCAGGAAGCAATTTCCCAAACAGCTCCAGTCTGCTGAGCAGCCAAGCAGAACAGATATCAGCTGAGGTGAACTCAAGTGTGTTTTATGTGCAGGTGTGTGTAGCAGCAGCGGCGGCAGAGCAGGAATATTTTCAGATGTCACACCCCTACAGTGTTGCCACGGTAATGAAGTCGTTCACAACAGGAAATTTCACTCCCTGCCAACAGTATCCTGAGCAGCATGGATGTGTGTGTGTGTGTGTGTGTGTTTACCTGCAGGATGGCCACCTCATTGCGCAGCTGACTCTCCTGTTTGGTGGGGAAGCGGAGTTTGTCGATGATTTTGATGGCAACGTCTCGGCCAGACTTCCTGTGCTTACCTGCGTGGAATAAAACCCCAAATGCATCACAAACACACTCAGCTGTTCCAGAATGTAATTAAAGCAACAAGTTGAAGAACTTGAATGTGAGAATTGGTTTTCATGGGTTTAAATACTGTAAATATAATATTCATCAATATTCTCGACTTCTGGAGTGTTGGTTAGATAAACTTCGACATCTAAAGACTGTCGAATGTTGAAGTTTATCTTACCTTATATCCTCCAGAATCCTCTTTTAATGGGAGCTTTTCTTTACCAACGTAATCATTATTAATATATGTGTTTAAGCATTACTGTGAATACAGAAAGTTCTACATTCTTATGGTTTTACTTTTAGTATCCTCAAAATGTAACCACATATCTGTGATATGGGTATGCTGTTGGGAAACACAACGACAGCCAAGCCTCAACTAAGGAGTTTTGAGCTTGTGTGTGTGTGTGTGTGTGTGTGTGTGTGTGTGTGTGTGTGCGCGTGTAATTTTTGTGTGATACTGGACTGGAAGAAAAGAACAGAATTAAATAATTTTAGTAAGTGAAGCTGGTTCCCTGAGCTAAAGCTGCAGTGATTTCTACTACAGAATCATGTCTTTTTGTAATCCAGTTTTGCATGTGGACCTGGCGGTCACAATTAATCCCTGATTTTATCCCTTGCTTAAAGATATTTCTCAGGATTATCGAACTTTTTAAACATGAGGCAGGACAGATGAAATGAAATCCCAAATTCTTTGCAGTTTTACGTCGACAAACAAAATCACTGAACTATTCCCTGCACAGTGTTTCACAGAGTTGAGCTTACATTTTATCTTAATGAATCGGCACGTTTTCCAAAACCTTTTTCTGAAACGTGTTGCTGGCATCAATTTCAAAATGTGCTGATATTTTTCACACTTTCAACCAAGTAAAATGAATTACATACTTGGTTTTGAAATGATTGAATTGAATTTTATTTACATTTCCTTGCTTTTGTGAAAATAGGGATGTAATTATTTTTTTAATGACTTATTAATAACAAACAAACAAAACAACAGAAATTAATTGTGGTTAAGTTTCATGTCAGTAATTGCCCAACTGATTTTTTGTCTCTCTCTCTAAATTAAAACCAAGTAATATTTCTTGTCTTTTTAGCTGTGCAGAGTCTCATAGAAGAAGAATGTGTTCCACAGGAGAGTCACAGAAATAAAAAAATAAAAAACTTTTCCATGCATTGGAAATAAAAGATTCATTTTTTTGTGCTGAAAAAGAAAACATTATACATTTTAAGCAATGACAGCATGTCGCAAATTCAGGTTTTACCTCCATACACAATGCCAAACTGTCCTGAGCCAAGAACCTCGTCTGGGAAGATTTGATACACTGAGTTGATGTCCTGGAAAACACAAAACACAGTCTGAGTAGCAATTCATAAATCATCAGATGGGGTCCAAGAAAAGGGTCAAATGAAAGTGAAAAAAATGACTGAGACCAGTGTAGCGAAGCCTAAACCCCCTGCCAAAGGATAATGGATGCAGGAAGAGGCTGAAGTTCAGGGTGTCCAAATCCATCAGCCCATGGAGATAAAAGAGCTGGTTGCAGGGGCATGCCACCCTGGGGATGGAACTTAAGTTTAATGTTTTGTTCTCAGTCTTTTTAAAAATTGATGCATTAGGAAACTTGTTAGGCAATGGCAGAAGTTTTGAAACCAAGCATAACATATGCACATCCCAAATGAGAGGCAGGGAAGTAAAAAAAACCCCTTCATGTTAGCAGTCATGTTAGCAGAGCAAACACAGCCACTATGACGTCACCCATTGGTGCTTTTACTGAGGTGCTCTGGTGTTAACATCACAAGTGACTTTTGCCAATTAGAATACAGAATAGGTCCATCACGAACCATGAGCTTCTTCTGGATTCTGTTTGACTATAACGGGGACCACGACTTACAAAAGAAGAAGAATAAAAAAGATAATATATAATAAAAAACTTGAAACTACTGATTGAGACCATAAACTCATTATCCTCATTGTTTCCTGAGGTTATAGATAAAATTAAGTGCCAACACAACTCATTTTAAAATCGAGAAGTTTCCCCACCACCTACTGGGAAAGAAACAGTGTGATCATATTCCTACACTGACCCCCAGTCCATTTCAGAATCCAGTTTTTAGTACTTGCTCCTAAAAGTCTCAATGAACTGGTCTCACCCTACTTAACTAAACGTTTACAGCCCTACACTCCTACCAGAGCACTTAGGTCTACAAACCAACTATCTTGGATGTTCAATGAGCCAGGCTTAAAATAGAGGTGACAGAGCATTTTTGGTGTCAGCCTCTAATCTTTGGAACCACCTACCATTTCACATAACCCAGTCACTCGGTGATTTTTAAAATGCGGTTAAAAACCTACTTATTCTCTCTGGCTTTCAGCTCTAGTTTTTATTGTGTAAACCCTGTTTTTTGTTTCAATTATGTCTTACTGAGGCTGTGTATTTTAGCAGATATTTGTTGCCAAGTTAGTCATAATTTGTATAGCTTGTATGCCACTTTGCTCTATTGAATTTTTTGTTTTACATGTGCTACAGAAATAAACATTGACTTGACTTGACTTACATTTTTTACACACAGGAGATACTGTAGGTCCTTTTTTATATAAAGCCTGTGACAAAAAATTGTAAAACATTCTCATGCACTCTGGGCCATAAAACATACATTTCTCAGGTTTAAAATAGACTGAAACTGCAAGTTTGGTTAAGTTCCTTGAATGGAAGACTGCAGTGAAGGAAAACAAGGTAGGCTTATAGAAAGTGGGTTCAACAAAAAAAAGTCACCTGGCAGAGGAGATTTCCGGAAGAATTTTTGGTACAGAAAGCCTACTGTGCACCTCTCTCAGTCTAACATACACAACGTCAGTGATCCTCCACAGCTTTGACACCAAAGCTGCAAAATATTTTCTCCTTCATTTGTCTGTAATTACGTCTCCTTTTTCTCCCCTGTTAGCTGACAGCCTAATATCACACCTCAAGCAAAGAGAACAGAAATACAATATTATAAACTTCCTCCCCCTTCCCTGAGCTCACTGCCTAATTACCATTGTCACCATGGAAACCGTTTGGCTGAGTGAGTAATCACAGTAATCTCCATTTGAGGTGTTTGAAGACGTGCTCACCTTGGAGACGGCGAGGTGCACGTCTGCATAGAAATGGGACTTGATGTTCTCTGCAGTTGCATTTACATGCAATGCAATGAATAGAAAAATGAATAGAATTTGCAGATATTGGAGCCTGATGTAAATCTTTTTGATGTAAATGCAGTATTTCAAGCATAGTGACACGCTCTGGGAATCTCTGCAACATGACCCAGAAGTCTTCAAATGCAAATTAAGCAGCAAGTGACAGAAAGCAGAAAAAAGAACTGGATGGAGGTGATTTGAGTATGAACAGGATCTTGTTTTGTCTGTCAGAGGTTGAAGATGGGGACTCTGTTTATAAGTGTGGGTATACAAACAACATGTCCCGATGCTGGTTTGAGTGCAGTGTCAGTTGGAGTGCCAGGAAACAAAGCGTGAATGAAAGCATGGTGGTGATGTAACATCTAATCCAGGTTTGGGTCATCCATCTAAAACATTAACTCTCCAATATCATCATGTCCAGGGGAACACACGTACTACCACATGACTTAACCAACTGACCGTCAGTGGAAGGTCAGGTGAACCCACACTGCAAAAATGTCTAGCTGAAAATCTCAAATGTTCAGTCGAAGCAAGTCAGTGTCTCATTTAAAATTAGACAAAAACACAATATGCACTCTTGCCTGATGAAGATTGTGACATGCTTTGTTTGCCCTGTGAACTCGTAGATCTTGAAGGAACACTGTGTGCTGTTGCTTTCTTTAACTCTTATTTACAGCCCAGGTATCCGCAAGGAAGTTTATTTTCCAGTGACATTCTGCACTTCAGTGTTTGTCAGCTTTATTAATTTGATCTCAAATAAAAATTGGTTGGTTCCCTCACTTTGAGACATCACTTTCCTGATAACTTATAGGCTAGTTTCAGGTTAGTTAAGGAATCCTCATTGGTTAAGAAATTGACAGACAAAAGTCATTAGCCTCAAGTCTCAAAACACCAAGACAGCAAAGGTTAAAATGCTCAGCACAAGGCTTCATGATATAACATAAGGACTTTGCTAACCAGCGGGTGACATGGAGATAGATGGCCATGTCAGTAGTTTTAGAGGCTCTTGGTATTCTGATGTGGTCGATGTTGTCATGGGTGCATGAATGTCTGAACCAAATTTTAAGAAATTCCACCGATTCATTAGGTTTTGTAGAGATTTCATTTTGTCCTCAAATGCCAGAAAACACTTTACAACTGAATTAAACCTTGTAATTTGGTGCAAGAAGAATAAGCTTCCTTAAGCTACACCCTTGTTACAAGGGGTCACCACTGCAGGTAACTCCAGACAGTGGATGGCCTTTCTTCCTGATCTGGCTCTTCAGCTGGAATCAAACCACCAAGCTTTGGATTAACAAGCAAATATGTTATCCACTACATTATGGAGCCACAGACTTTATGTAAAAGCAATCCAAAAATATGTGTGTGTGTGTGTGTGTGTGTATTTGTATTTTTTATCTTACCACATTCTCCTGGATCTGGCAGTTGGAAACTGAAATACTGATTGAAACCTCCTCTGTTAATGAGAGACGCAACCAAGATTAGAATAAAAAACAGGATGACAATTGTCCAAAAAAAGTGAATTAGCATCCTTCTGTTATTCTGGGGTCTTTACCTATCAATGTGAAGTCGACTGCTGTTGTGATTTTGCACTGTATGAGTAAAAATGCATCTAAGAGAATATACATTCTGAAACACAATCTTTCAATTGTAATAAGATTTTTTTCATCAACATCAGAAGTACAGATTTCAGCAAACCCACATCTCTCTGTGAAGCAAAAACAATAAAAACAGGGCAAATGAATTTAGTAGTTTTTTGCCCACAGGATCTGTAAAAAGATATTAACTTGTTTACTCTAAGCCACACCTTTGGTATGTATTAGAAATAAATATGTGATAAATGTGAACCAGTTAGCGATCTGCTAGTTGAGACACATTTCTTTAGTCTCCAAAAGTTGATTCTGTTCATCTGGACGCTACGTCCAGATGAACAGAATCAACTTTTGGAGATTTACTTTCCTGGATGATTGAGAATGCATCAAGACATTTCTTTAGTCATAAAAGGTACTACGACCACACTGAAGTGTTAGTCATGATGGTCTGACGTCAGTGGAGTGCCTGAAATATCTCTGATGGGCTTTGTGTGGGTGTTGTTGGCCCTGAATGGATCTGAGACTCTCCGGGAGAATTCAGTAGCAACATGGATACAAATACCTGAGTTGAAAGAAAACATACATTGAAATGGTGATTTATCTGTTCCAAATAGTATCTGGCTGGAGACGAAGTGAAAACTGTGCTGGAATTACTTTAATGTGGTTGAGATGCGGAATAGTAGGTGTGACCCTGTTCAATGAGTGGTTGAGATTGTCTGCTACTAGTTCATCACTTAATTTGTTGAAATCAAGTGGTTGTAATAGCTATGCAAGCAAATTCTGTGTTTTTAGGTTTCTTGAATTAATTAAATGTAATTAAGAGTCTGCATAACTGATAGTAAATGAAATTATACTGGGGAGTTCCCTTTAGTTTTTTTGCTAAAAAGATGAAAAGAAAAAAACTTCAAAAATGCTAACTTATACATGTAATATTAACAGGCCAATAATATTACAACAACGTACTGTGTCCACTGCGGTGGGAACTGTGGCAAATTCCTGTAGAAACCGCTGGCATCAGAGCATGCTGGATGGCCATTTCCCACATTCGAGCCACATCCTGCCCAACACCGCTGACCTGAAATCACAATTCTGGTACTCACAGAGGAAGACAGAGGGAGCGCTGATGGCTAAATGACTGGGACTTTTTTGTTGGAGAATTCATGCTTTTATTTTGTCTTTTGTTTTTATATATTTATTTTAAATATTTAGTTATTTAGTTTCTATCAGAAAAACACAAATCCACAAATGCAAAGAGTTGAAAAACTGTCCAAAAACAAGTCTTTAGAGCAGTCTGAATCCTGAATGAGACACATAGGAATTATTAGAACTGTACTTTGATCTCATTTTATCTGAAATGTTGTTTAAAATGGCAAACCATCACTTTAAAGAAACTTTAAAAATCTCAGTAGCTTCTGATTTTTTTTAAATGGTAAGTGATCTAAAATTTTAACTTGAAAGTATATCTCATGGTTTTGCAGAAATAACTAAGTATGACTGGTAGAAGATGTAATCCATGTACCTCAGAGGTGAAACGTCACTGTATATAAGTAGAATTTTTCGATTTCTGTCTTTTACTTGAATATTTTTATAGCTGACATTTTTTTACTTTCACCCCCTAAATTTTTACACAAATATCTCTACTTTCTACCCCCTACATTTTCTTAACAGGATTGCATTTGAGGGGTGTTATTATTTCATGTCACCAGTGTTGGGGAGTAACGGAATACATGTACCAGGGTTACATATTTAAAATACAAAATATGAGTAACTGTATTCCCTTACAGTTACCACTTAAATAGGTAATAATTAGAATACAGTTACTTTGTTGAAATAAATGGATTACACAGCGGTCTTTTCCTGTTTCATATGTTAGGCTATCCCCTCTCTAATTTTGGTAATTCCACACATTGCCAGAAACCCAAACAAAACACGCAATAAGAGGCTCTAATGTAAGTGTCCTGTTAATGTTGGTGGCGTCAGTTACACAATGGACCTGGAGCCAGCACAACAGAGCCAGCAGTGCACGAGCAGGAATGCATTTCTTATTGGAAATTCGT
>VUQG01019756.1:0-10745 GCA_015106755.1 Etia nguti | reverse complement strand
CAGTTTCTCCATTTTGTCGACACGGTTGCGTGCATCTTTAATGTCGTCTTCGTTTGCGCTCAATCGCGCCTCCATCTCCTCAACCTGCTCCGAAAGTGCAGTGAGAGAGGATTCCATTTTCATTAGAGTTGTTTTTCTATCTGCCGTTTTTTTGTCAATGTGGTTTGTGAGGTCCTCTTTAGTTTCTTTGATAGCATTGAGAAGTGTGCTAAGTGGCATTTCCTCTTCCCCATCCGCCATATTTCTTGTTGCTACCGCGTGCAGGTGCCCTGAAGTTTTAACCGTTTTCTTTCGTTTTGTGTGTCGAAAAATATAACTTGCCATACAG
This sequence comes from Etia nguti, assembly GCA_015106755.1. Classification (NCBI taxonomy): domain Eukaryota; kingdom Metazoa; phylum Chordata; class Actinopteri; order Cichliformes; family Cichlidae; genus Etia; species Etia nguti. Next base: position 10,417 of record VUQG01019756.1, on the reverse strand, counting down.
AAGTTTTCTTAGTAACTTTGTCTCTTGCATATGGTCTCGAAATGTGAGAGGGCAAGTCAGGATAAAGGTAGATTCCTGGGCCTACCACCAAGAGCTCACGAATACACGTCTACACTCCTCCGCTGCATCCGGGTCTCTCCACCATTGCACAATCTTGACCATTGTTCTCCTGTCCTTATTGCAGTCTGCAAGTTTCATTAATGCTGATAAACTGTCAGATGCAATAACTATAGCTTTTTGAATATTTCTGCCCACTACAAACCTAGCATTATGGCTTCCAGCTCTACTGTGTATACTGATAAAATGTCTGTTGTTCTCTTTTTAATAGTTACTGCAAGTTAAGGAATGAAGACCGCAGCACTAGTCTTTTGATCCATCTGTAAATATTAGGACTTCATCTGTATATTGTTTCTCCAAGTAAATCTGTGCTATATACTGAACAAGTGTATGACTGGACTTTCCTTTATTGCCTTTTGAATGTATAAGTCGCTATATATAGTGGCTTTTACTGTGTTCATAGCACTCTTGCATGAACTTATCTCTTCTAATTTGGAAGGGCATTTCTCCCATTTCCACCTGCATGGCTGTTACTGGAGATTTAAATGCACCACTGCGAATTCCGAGGGCTTGGGCTTGTTCTGCATCCAGAAATCTTAGTCACCCCCCAAGTCCAACCTGTTAAACAGCATAAGCATCTGGTCATACAGCTGCAAAGACAAAGGTTTAGGTCGTTTTGAGAAACATATTACTTGGCTCTTTGCCACTGAAAGTTTAACCCCCCCATGCACTTGACCATTGTTCTGCTGTCCTTATTGCAGTCTGCATTTTCTTTTGTATATAACTAAGCCTCTGATCCAGAATGCTCCATTATCTGCATACAGAGATTCCCGTATTCCCTGCTCAGTATTTTCAAATATGGCATTAATCATTATATTAAACAATGGACTTTACACGCTACCCTGTGGTGTTCCATTTTCTACTGTATATAGTTTAGAGTATTTATTACCTACCATGACTTCTATTGTTCTTCCAAAGAAGAAATCTAATACCCAGTTATATCGTCTACCCCCTGTCAGGTTAATTAGAAGTCCGTCCTTCCTTCAATACCAAAAAGCACTGCTACCACCAGCTCTTTGTTAGTCTGAGCCTTCCTGATCTCTGACTGTAGGCATAGTAGAGCATCCATTGCGTTTCTACCTTTACGGAATCCACTTTGGTATGATGAAAACAGGAACTTGCTTTCTAAAAAGTAGTGACCATCTTTTCTATAGTTTTACCTAACTGAGACGTTAATGCGACTGGTCTGTAATTTGATGGGTCTGATTGATCTTTTCTGGGTTTTAAAATTGGAACAATTTCAGACTGTTTCCATGTAAATGAAATATTATCCGTTTCCCAAACTGCTTTAAATAATCTCAAAACAGCAACAGCTCAGTCATTATCCATGTACTCCAACACAGTATAACATTTACTATCTTTATCTGGAGAGGTTTGACAAACATTTGTTAATGCCTTCTTAATTCATACTAAACAGTAAGTCCAAACTGTCTCTGAATTCAGTTCTTTTTATATTTACCCTACATCTAAGACTCTTTGCCAGCGTCTCATTCCTGCACTGTTTAGGAATATCTGATAAACTGACGGAACTGTGAATCTTTACAAATGTTTGAACAATGAGCTCTGCCTTGTCTATATTATTAATCGCTATTTTGTCCTCTGTCCCCACTGTTTGGTAGCCTGTTTGTCCTCCTCACCATACCCCAAATGTCCACTAACCATGTCTCTCTGCCTATACTATTACAGTATTGCCGCCAATATGTATGCTTTGTAGACCTTTTAATTCTTCGAACTATTGCTTGTGCTCTTGTAGTGAATCAATGCTTTTATCGAGTGGTAATTTTTCAGCTGTCTAAATGCTCTTGTTCTGTTCTTAACCGCTTTACTACACTCCTCATGCCACCAAGGTAAATTATTTTTAACCTGCTCCCTACAACCCTTGGAATTTTCTCTTATGCAGTCCGCATGATTACTGTCACCAGCTTTTTGTTAAAAACTTCTACATCACTTTATCCTCCCTAAGAATTTCTTGATGCATGCTCAATCATCCAGTCACTTGGATGAGTGACAAAACGTTTCTCCCACTGAAAACGCTACGTCCAGATGAACAGAATCAACTTTTGGAGAGCCTCCCTAAGAAGTTCACACCTCATCTTACTTAATACTTGAAATATTTCCCAGTTTGCTCTACCAAAGTTCCATCTCTGTGTTCTTTGTTTTACCTCTTGTTGAAATTCTATACCCAATTTAATCAAAATAGGATAATGATCACTACCCATAATGACATTACTGAGTACCTCCCATGTAGCAATACCTCGTACTTCTTGAGTTGTCAAATCTATTGCGCTTTCAGTATTTTGCAGACTATTAAATCAAGTACCTTTACCATTATTAATACACACTAGCCCCATCCTATCCATAAAATCCTACTAGCACTGGACTGACTAATCTGTACCTTATTCCAGTTTCCACAAATGTGACTACTCCTTCCCCTTTACCATCCTTACTATCATTCCTAATAACCGTATATCCATGTGTAACAAAGTTCCACTTTTCCCGGGTTTTAACCATGTTTCCTGGGTACATATTACATGTGACTTTTTTTGTAACCAAGATATAAAATGACTATTATGAACGACCCCACGACTTTGAGCTAGGATTCGTACAACTTAGCATTTCCTCAACCCAACCCATTCTGGACCCATGATTCCCAGGTATTGTCTGCAGCCTTCACAATTTTGGATTTGTTCAGTTTTCTTGTCTATTTGAGCTGTGCAGTTTATTACATCCACCACAAATAACACAAATCCTTCTTGCTCATAACCAAAGCATCTTTCTTTATTGTTGTAGGTCCTTCACAAGAGGTTGCTTTCTGTTTCAGCTTCTCTGACTGAGAAACTCTCTTTACCGCTTCTACATCACATCTACAATCCCTAAATATAAGTATTTTTTATTTTTATTTTTGGACTTTGTGCATTGCTCGTTCCAATGCTAGCTAGCACTTCACATAACTGACCCTGATTTGGATGGATGGATTCTTCTTCATCATCTTTTTGCAGCTCCCTTCAGGGGTTGGCACAGCACATTACACAGGTCTGCAACCAAAAAACTGCTATGCACTGACTGTTTCTTATAGATTTTTACTCACTGAAACCGGGAAAAATATTTTAAAAATTCCATCACATCAGGTTTTCTTGCAAAGCTCATGTTTTTAGTTTAATTAAGCATTGAATATTCCTAAGAGCGAGACTCAAGAGAAATAAAGTGAAAGCGTTTTCGGAGGAACATCAAAGAGAAGAAGAAAATAATATTGTAATAATAAAATATTGATATTGATTTTTTTTCATCGCTGTTGTGCTTTTTAAAAAAAATGTAAACTCTTCATGTTTTGCAACAAAAAAACTGTACGTAAATATCCCATGCAGCTGAATTTTTTTTTTTTGCAGGCCTGTGTTATCTGCCTTCATCTCACCCTCTCTCAGCATCCCCCTCTGTGACACTCAACCCTCTGGATGTCCTCTTTCAGTACGTCTTTACTTCCTGCCTGGCAGCACCATCTTCATTATCCGTTGTCTAATATATCCTTTTTCACTCCTCTGCACATGTCCAAACTGTCACAACCTCGCCTGTCAGACTTTGAGCTTTCTCGGGATGTACTCATTTTTAATCCTGTGTGAGGAAGACTCCCCATTTATATGAACACACTGGATTACATTAGACAGATATAATTCAAACCACTGCAGCACAGTACCTTTAATTACTATGCCACGCTCCCGTGCAGTCTTCCACGATTTTGAATGCAGTACGCTGGAAGTAGATAACATAAGCAACTGCTGTACATCATGATACATCTGTGAGATATTTACGAATCGTTTTTTCTCTAATTGTTAAAATTTTATTTGTGAAGAAATTCATGACATCATTACTAGTTATGGTTAAAGCAATACAGAACCCACACGCATGAGGATATAAAACTATTAAAACAATAATCTACTTCTCTGGGAGTAGAGTTTTGGTAGCTGCTCTACACTGTTTTGGCACATAGTATTGAAGAGAGTAGAAGAATTTATCCTTAAATTTAGTTACAGCACTTTCTCAAAGAAATTTCTTATAATGAAATGCATTCCCCACTGCTGTGTAATCCATTACTGTAAAGTTAAAGATTATTAAGAAATGATCACACAAATAAGGGTTTTCGGGGAACACTATTTATGGCAGCAATGATTCGACAGTAGAGAAAGATGGAAGAATAGTTTTCTGAACATCGTTTATCACAACTCTGTAACTTTAATCTCTGTTTTTACTGGGTTTAAAAAAATCAAAAGAATGTCACAAAATATCACATGTCTAGTGTAGTTAGAAAAGTTTCTTTTGCATTCAGTTGCTGGGTATAGTTATGTGCTGCAGTTGTCTGCATTGCTTTTTGCCAACATTATGAGCAATTCTTTATAATAATCATCAATAATTAAGGTTGTGTGAAAATGATGTAAGGTTTGGTTAAGGCTAGGCATAAAAACATTTAAAACATGGGTATGATTATGGTAAGCAACAGTTGGGATATTGGCATAAATAGCATTATTTCAAGCCTAGGTTTAGTTATAGCCTTTGCTCATCCATCAGTTTATCTCACCTTTACAATTAAACAGCATTTTAATTTAATTTTCACAGTCAAGTCATAATTTATCTGGCCACAAAAGGTCATTGTCCTGAAAACACAGACAAGACAAAAAGAAACTGCTATGTTAAGTGTGTCCTTGATGCCTTTGTCTGTTTTTATTATGACATTCCAAGGGCAAGCATGTTTAATATATACCGAAAATAGTCAGATACTGAAGATCTCAAGAACTCAACACATGTTTATATGAAATATAGGCAGTATACAAAATGGAAGGTACTATGTTGGACATAATTGACACTTAGAATGAAATTAGCCCAGGCAATAATTTGTTCTGTTAAAAAGCAACTTACTTACATTTAATAGAAAATGAAGTTATATCAGAGGTAACGTTAAGAGTGATCGTTTTCACATTTCCATCAGCGAAAGATGCGTTTTATTTTGCTGTTACTCATTCATTTGACTGTAACATCATGATAATATAATGAAAATTAACATGTGGTTAAGGTGAAAATGATACATGAGTTCATAAGAAGAAATGGAAGCAGATGCCTTTATATCTTCATGTACCCTGTGTTTATCACAGTTTGGGCATTTTTCATATTGTATAAGAAGATTTTAAGCTAACCAGCTAGCTTCTAACCAGCAGCACAAACATCAGCTCTCTTGTGAAAAAAAAGCATACCAGAGTTCTTAAAAGCATACACTATACATAACAAGAATCACAATAATACTGCAATTAATATCGCTAATAGTATTCTTATTAGTATTATTATTAAACACTAAAATGCAGCCAGTCACAAAGCTTTAGACTGAAAATTTCATCAAAGGAAAAACTTAAAGTGACATGCAAACTTTCTTCACTTCATCCTCCATGTCTTTGTTGCCATCTTTAGTGCAGTATATTTATTAAAAGAAAAGTTTTTCTTCACAGTTTCTTTTTTTTTTGTCCAGTTCACAGCAGTGAGAACTCCTACTGGCTCAGGTTTCAGTATCAGCAGCTGCCATTGACTGAGCATAAAGAACTCTGATTGGGTCTCAGTCTGTTTGGCACATAATCCAGTTGACTTCAGAACTCTTATGAGAATACTATGCAGGTGCACGTGCAAATGTGAAAATATATGTCAATGTATAAGCAAAGTGTATTTGTGTTTATGCTGCAGTTTTGATGTGCTGACCTAGAAAGAGGGATGGGAACATATACTTCTCATATACTCTAAATATTTACAGGAACATATAATTAAAAGGAAAAAATTTAGTTCACCTCAGTTTGTGAAAAAAGTATCTAGGGCTCTAAAAGAACATTTCCATCCACTCATCCATTTTCTTCTGCTTATCCAGTTCGGGGTGGTTGAAATCTATCCTAACTACCATAGGGTGAGAGCAAGATGTAATTTAGTCACACATTTTTTGTTTAGATCTTTGAATGCAAAAGCTCTGATTCTGTTTTCAATAAATTATTTATGTGTCTGATAGTCTTTTTTTGTCTTTAAAGAAAATAGAGCATGCCTTTATAAGCTCCAAGTAAATGCAATTTTTAAATTCTAGCAGCCAACAGAAAGTGATAATTTGTAATCTGGCACTGATATGAGTAACATTAGCCTATTCTGCTGCCAGCGGGTTGCACTTTATTGTGCTTTTCAACTTTAACTTATCAGCAAGTTCAAATGTTGAATATACAGTCATAGATGCCATGCAAAACCAAAATACGAAGAAAGATCTGTGAAAAAAGAGTGGTTTCTACAAGAATAGAAGAATAAAAACTGGGTTTTTAACTGGTTTCAGATCAGTTTTAAAAAGATTATTATAATACAAACAAAGTATACTGTTTAGGGTGTTGCCAATTAATTGGGATTCATGAAATAGCCCTATTAAATGCCTTATGAATGTGTGTTTGTGTTTTTAGAGCTTATTAAGGAATTTTAAATGTCTTCACTTTGTGGAAGTGCAACGATAAATAATCAAAGTACCCCTTCAGTGTCTTCATGACAAATGACTGCCAATAGTTGCCAACCAGCTACACAATTTATGTGACTTATATGTGTATTTTTTTTAATCCCTGTTAGTGTCCATATTCAATAAGGATACCAGTATAATAAATAACTGCACGTACTTAAAGTTTGCTATTTTGTGTATTTATTTATGGATAAAACCAATAATATTTAGATAAGCACTAAAACTAACCTGGGGCTGACACGTCACAGAACTTTGTTCTAAAACTGAACTGAATCTGACTTGCTGCTTTTGATTGGTGTAATTCACCTTCACTTAGTTGATTTTAATTCGAGCCTATGTTTGTTTGTGTGTGTGTGTTTTCCCTTTATTTAACCCAGTTCTGATTGTATATCACCTATTTTAGTCTTTAACTTGGGACACCTTGCATTGCACTATGCTTCCACTAACATACACTTTTCTTTCTTATCACCAACAACTAAAACTTTCCTTACTAACCACACGTTGTGATTTGTCCACGACGAGGGTTAAATCCCCATCTAGTTTTCCTAACTCTATTTTGTGTATATAATAATGGTTAAATCTGGCTATGGCTAAATCTATGATCCTGTAGTTAACAGTATAGCGTGAAAAACGAGGAATGTAAAAACTGCCAATGTGATGTTTACACAAGGAATTAAAATATATTTAACTGATTCAACATTATTTATGATGTCTGTTTTATAATTTCACTATGCTGACCATTACATGTTTAGAGCTGTGTGTCACACAGTCAGACATAAATCACTGTTAAGCTATTGCCCAATGAACAAGAGAAAAATGTAAACATATTTACAGTAATACTGCAAAGACTATAAAATATTCATGTTACCAAGAATCCAATTAAAATTTTTAAAATGAATCAGAAAGTAATGTGTATCTCTGCGCCATCAAATATTTGGGGATTTTCTTTAATTATTTAACATATCTTGGAGTGGACAACGTTTCATGAAAGACTAGTTCAAATGCATTTTAAACATTAGTAATTGCTTAATTTTAATCTTAATACTGATGACTGGATAGTTTCTCAAATTGCATTTGTGGATGCTTTCGTTATCACACCCTGCTCAGGTACTTTTTTTAACCCATTTCAGCCCATCCCTGCATATAATTTGTATGTTTTTGTAGTGTTGCGTTGTAGAAGTGTTTATTCTGTGTACCTGTGGTTGCCAGTCCATGCATCCCTTAATCTGGTCAAAGTTTCCATTCAGTAGGGATTTTCAGAGAAAAAATAGGAACAACAGCAATATCATTATCTGCTACCACAATTACTAATAATTTATGGATGTGATATTTCATTCCATCAGTCTACTTTTACAACTCCTGATCACATTCCTGATTAATATTGTTATTGCGTTAGCATCATTGTTTCTTGTTGTCTGTACAGGGGGAAAAATCCATTAAACAATGATGTGTATTTGATTAGAAAACTGTGCACTGTGCTTGATTGCTTTTCATGAATTTGTATATGAACAGCCATTCTTCTCACTGATGGTCAAGTGACTCTCTTCATTGATGGGCAGGTCTTTGCTGAAGCCTGACAGCCAAGTGGTGGGTAGACATCTGTCCAGTCTTTCTAGCTGTAAGGCACTGACTTGGATGTAGTCAGGAGAGATCAGTCATGCTGAGACTCATGGGTAATCCAGGACGGAGGTAAGCCACTGGAACACGACCATTCTCGCTGGTCGATCCTGTGATAGACAGACGAGCTTTGGAGCGCATTGCATCCGTGAATTTCATCTGTATAAGAACAAAAACACGTTAGCCACATTTTCATCAATGACAAGTAAACTAAAGCTGCATAGACAGGTTTAGAATCACCCGTTAACCAGAGTACTGAGAGGAAGCCCATGCAACTCCATTTCGCCACTGTACTTCCCACTACTGGACTACTTGAATAGTTTTTTGTTGCACTCACCAAACCTTTAAGTTCCCCACTTATATGCCTAATTTCATTTTTCAATCCTATATTCATAGGTAATACTGCACATCTGCTAACATGCCGTTTTTTAAGAGAACATGCTTTCTCCTGGAAACCCTTTTAAATAAGCCATCCTCGATTGCTCCTATTGAACTTACCTTTACCATTTGCCCGCTTGGCTGGCACACATATGAACAAATCTGTGTGTAACTCGTGTGTCAGAATGTTTTTTTTACACTCAAATCAGTGTACGTTACAAGTACAAATTCAGAAGTCCTTCAGACCATGCATGCGACCATGATAGCCTGGTTGTCTTTTACAATTTAATTACAAGGCTGAAATGAATACTTCTATAACTACTAATTATTATTATTGATTTCCCAAAACACTGTATGCCACAAAACCCTCAGAATTACAATGACAATTATATTAGCTTTAACATTTTAATCTAAACGTATTCCAGCATTCTTTATTTCATCTATCTTCTCTTTCATTAACAATGACTTCTGACATTGCTGGATGTTGTCACCTAAAATCGAATTTCTTGGCATTATCACACAGTTACTGGAGAGTCTGCTTTTTTTTCATTGCAGTTCGTTGTCATCTGGGGCAAACAGATCATGTGCTCCTTGTCGTCTTTTCTTTTTGTCATGGTCGTCTGTTTTGTCTCTTTTGTCATATAAAGTTTAATGCCCCCAATGTTCTTTTTTTGCTATATAAGCACTTTGAGTGCTCAGATGCAGCAGAAAATCATTACAGGAGAACCAGTCCATTTACCCTTTACTTGAGGCAGAGTGTCTCAGGGAAAACAATATTCAGCAACCTGTTATTTAAGCTGGAGCCTCACTTTTTGGTTTGTTAATTTATTTTTAAATGGTCATTACTCCTGTGGACACACTTTGAAAAGCAGCCTTTTTTTCTGGCTTCCTCCTTGGACTTTGGACATTATTTTAAGTTTCTTTCTCTTCGTTTTTGCTTTAAATGGCTTTTTTCTTACATATTTACCGCTTTCTCCACTTCACCTCCAGGTAAACTTATTTCATTATATAGCAAAATAGGGGTGTGCTGTATGCAGATAGTATGCAGATTGCAGGCAGCAAGCGTGAGCCCACTGACTGCCAATATGAGTCTAACTTAGCCTGATGCCACAGCTGGACTGACCACCCGGTGGGCCGATGGTGATTTTTCATTTTTATGGGCCGATGGTTTTTTTTGTTTGGTTTTTTTTTGGTTTTTTTGCAACGGTATAAACAATGAAAGGTGGTGGATTGGCCAATTGGTCACGATCAACTCACGGCTGGCAATAATCAGCTGATCGGCTTTTCTGTCGCAAGTCCCGTCTCTCGTTTGTGATTCGCCCACTTTGCGTCAGAAAGAGGAAACCAGTGGATGTCGCACTAAACAACAGCAGCACGTTTAAGCTTGATCAGCTGTTGTTAGAATTTATTTAATATTACTTTCTAGTATCAGCTGATGTTTGCTGGAGCCACAGCTGTAAAAGCTGCTGGTCATGATATCGGTTTGGATATGTGGTGAGAGGGAAACATGAAGATGAAACCAGGAGATGTCCTTACTGAATCATCAGAGCTGAACAGGTGATGGAGAAACAGGTTTACCTTTTAGGTGACATGAATGAGTTGAAGGGTTATGAACTGTTTCTGAGAGACAAATAACACCAGGATCCTTTGTAGCTGACAGCTGGTAACTGTGCAGGGGCGGGTCTAGCAAAGTTTTGCCAGGGGGCCAGGTAGGACATTAACAGGGAAAGGGGGCACAAAGAAATACTTTCTTATTCTCATTTAAAATATCTAGCTTTCAATAAATAATTATCT
>VUQG01019755.1:27239-41996 GCA_015106755.1 Etia nguti | reverse complement strand
TGCTGACAGTTTAACCAAAAGGCGTTAATCTCGTTAAAATGATGTTAACGCCATAACCGCATTAACGCGGCAAATCTCCGTTAGCAAGTTAACGTGGATCGCCCCGTGCGTGGGGCTGGACGGCGCTAACGCGTTGACGCTGTGCAGCCCCAGGTTTTTCAGCCCGCTTACATGTTCTACCAAAAATTGTGCTTTGGTGGGTATCTGACGGACGAAAACCAAACCAGTTCCACACTGCTGAAGTTGGCACCATCTTTACAAACCAATTCTGGTTCATCTGTTTCATTCAACGATCCGCTTTCGCCCTTCTCATTCTCCGTCGCCGCCATGCTTTCTCCGCCCTGTGCGTATGAAAAGAAAGGCACTGCGCATGCGCGTTTTACCCATATTCTATCGCGGTATTTCATTTTCTTATCGTTGCCTAACGTTATACCGGTATTACCGTGAACGGTATGATATGGCCCAGCCCTACTCAGAACACCTCTATCTGTCAAAGTGCTTTCACATGTCATGATCCTCAGCTACGATAATGTCCTTAATAAATCATTTGTGTAAACTGCAAACTGCTCACTTTAATATTTCGTGTAGTGCCTACCTTTTTTCTATCTCTCTGTCACAATTTCTTTTGTTGTTTCTTGCTGATATGCCAAGTCAGTATTCAGTTTTGGTTTGTACATGTGCCACATATACAGTAATGCGTACAGTAAAAGTGCTCTGAATAATTTATACATGTAGCTACTCTGTATGACTTTGAAAAAAGTCAAGGGAGGATGGAGATGTAAGTGTAGAGCAAATCATGCCATTCATCGTGGATATTAATTCTCTTTGAAATCAAAAGTTTAGCAAAATTATATATTAAAAATTGCAGAATCCATTGGTTTAGTAGGCTGCTTTTTTTGTTTGGTTTTTATTTTGCAACCTAAGCAGCAGGTGAAGCTGGAGGAGTACGGGAGGCCAAAGATAGATGGAGAACTGAAGGTGTGCTCCTCTATCAACCGAACGAAACAGGACCGGTGAGTCCAAGTTCTGCAGTAAAACTAAACTAAACTAAACTATAATAACCTTTAGAAACATTTTATCGCTGCCAATATTCAATAAAAATGTATGATTGTCTTCAGGTATATTTTCCTCTTTGATAAAGTGGTCATTGTCTGCAAGAGGAAAGGCTATAGCTATGAGCTCAAAGAGATTATTGAGCTGCAAAATCATAAAATGTCGGATGACCCGATGAACAACAGAGACATGAAAAAGGTAAGAACATCACGGTTTGAAATGAGACAGAGCACAGCAATTTCTTCAGTGAGATCTTTGTAAAGGTGGCCCAGCCGGTGTAGACGATGAAGCGGCATGTGTAATCATTACAAATGTTGCCCTTGAGCTGAAGGAGCTTGTTGATGGTAATTTCTGATGTGATTTCAGATGGGGTAATACACTGATGTGTCAAACGTGCATTGTGTTCATTCGTGCTTGTAAAATCATGTAAATGCAGTGAAGATCATTTAGGATTCATGAAAACGTACTGTGGTGCACTGGGCATCCGGTCTAACATGGCTTTTTTGTTTTTGGATCTGCATGTGTGCGTACATGTTTGCATGTGTAACTGGGTCTTTCTCTGGTGTCTTTCTTTTTGCATGCTTACCAGTGCTGTGGAAAAATGGTAAGCTCAAATGATCCCCTTATTTAACACATCTCCTCATAGTGGCCTGTTTTGTTTTGGGTTTTTTTAAATTTTTTGGCTGTGGTGATTTTTGGGATGTAATACCTTGATTGCATATGCACAGTCTGACTCTAAAGCATGTTAATGATCTTTTAGGTCTGACTTGATTTGACCGTATATATGTTGGAACTGCTGATATCATGTGCCTCTTTCTTATCTCGGTCTGCCATCCACAAACCTTTTTCTGCCATCTGTTCAATACTCACTTTTTCTCACCAGTGGTCTTATGGTTTCTACCTGATCCATCTGCAAGGGAAGCAGGGCTTCCAGTTCTTTTGCAAAACTGAGGAAACAAAGAGGAAGTGGATGGAGCAATTTGATATGGCCATGTGAGTATGACTGGTTGGATAAAATGTATTTTATGTGAGACTAATTGTCTTTTCCATGTTATTTTTCAGTAGCATGGCAAAATAAAGAATCCTAGGCATCCTCTGTTTAACTGGTTTATTTAATTCCATATTATTTACTTATCTAGGTCCAACATCAAGCCAGAGAGAGCCACAGCCAATCAGCACAACTTTCAAATGCACACATTTGATAAGAATACCAACTGTCGAGCCTGCAAGATGCTCTTGAGGTAATGACCCTGACAACCCCAGCGCTGGTATCTCCAGTGCAATTAATAATGCACACTGAAAACATCCTTATCCAGACTCTCCAGTGACTGTTATGTCAATATTTAGTAGCAACAGAATTTTTATGTGTTACTTATCCAGACAAACTTTATGAAGCAGAGACACTGTATGTCCAAACAGCAGTAGAATTATTAATAAGTTATCATGCACAAAAAAAGAAGTTCAAACTGAATGTTTTCACTGTCGCCATCTTGGTGGTTTTTTTTAACCACATGTGTCAGCAGATGGGCAGGAAACAGAGAACACTCTGTGGCTAATCACTTGTGATTGACAGTTTGTTAACCAATGAGCATCCTGGATAATCCTCCTCTCTGAATCCCTGACTTATAATTTACAGAATAGACTTAATATTTTATTCAGTGTGTCATGAAAATAGCAACAGAGCCCTATAAAATGATCAGGGAAGTGTTTACTGAGAACACAAAACCAGGGAGCCGATGGTCTTTTTGCTGTCAGGAGACCTTTTGCAACTACTCCCAAATTGGCTTCACTTTTTCATAAAAGCACACAAAAGTTCTTACAGTTAGGTAAGTATTTACACAACAACACAATTTTTGTAATTTTGACTCTGTACACCACAAACAGAGGAGAAAAAAAATACCTTTTCTGAGGTGGAGTATACACAATAGCAGTACAAATATAAAAATACATAATTTAAGTAGCATTTGGTAGTGAACAAACAAACAGACTTAAATCACAGAGGGAATATGTTTTTGGCTCGCATAACCCATCATTAGTGTGAAAGCATTCTTTGGAAAATATTCTAGTAAGTGTGACTGTGCCTGACGGATGTTATTTTTAAACATTTCCCGGCCCAGCACCACCCACAGTGTTCCTGAGTACACCTTCTCTCATGTGAGAATGCTGCTCGACTGCAGTGGGGATAGCCCGTGTCACTGAATCACCACTTTCACCTCTATTACAGTCAGCCGGCTAAACCCCACTCTGTGTATTGACCCACAAATTGCATGGCTTTGCTGACCTAAATTCACAGAGCCGATGGCGGCAGGGACCAGCGTTCTCTCTTCCTGCTAGATGCTAATTACTGCTGCAGTCCCAGCGGATCCCATCGTGATTTATGGCACTTACTATTCAACTTGGCAGCGTGCGATGCATGCAGTGTTACAGTACCCGTAACAAATAAACTTAAGGAGTACACGGTTTAAAGTGAGCCAGTTGATTTGGTGATTTTTAAAGAATTACAGAACGGGAATGATGGAGGATGTGGATTCTCAGTTGGAACAATTATAGGAACAAGCAGCAGGTCCCCTTGTGTGTTGTTCTCACAGGAGGTTAATTTGTGTCTCAGCCACTTCCTGTTTGCATTACTAAAGTGCATGTTTCTGCGTGTATGTGTGTGTGTGTGCCTTTCCTCAAGGGGCATCTTTTATCAGGGCTACTACTGCTCTCGCTGTGGAACAGGAGCTCACAAAGAGTGTCTAGAAGTGATCACCATTTGTAAAATAAGTAGGTATTTCCTCTTTAATAGAAAATGTTATTCAAATGACTTTGTGGGGGTCAAGTAGTGAGCAAATGATAAAAATAGATAAATAAAAACTGTGTGACATATGTCACGGACATGCATGGCATTAATGATGACTGCTGTAACTTAATTCTGCCAATGACCTCTGTCCTGCTTGTAGGCCTCTTTATGCAACAGTAAAATGGAGGCGGGCTTTTTTAATTGTATAATTGGATTGGGTATCGGAGAGGACAGCAGTATCTGACAACCACAAATTTTACTCAACATGAATTCAGAAAATCATTGTGGCCTATTTTCTCAAATTTGAGCCAATTTAATAACTGCTGAGTGAGGTTCAGTATGAACCAATCAAGTTCTTTGATAGTCGAAGGTCATAATTAATCAAATAAATTCTTAAAATAAGTTAGTGTGTGTATAATAAGGACCACAGAGCAGGACTGTAACAATATAGTTTGATGCTTTCAGTTTTATCCGCTGTTTAACGCTCACAGGAAACCAGTCATACTACATTGCTGTTAGTCAGCTTTAAAAAAAAATGGTCTGCATGAAGCTATGCTGTACATTTTGCCATGTTGATGTCAAGTGCTGATAGATCCACTTGGTGAAAAAATTTCTTGTGAATCCTCTTTGACAATCTTCAATTTTTCCTCTTTTCAGATCCTCTTGACTTGGTGAGTAGTTTCTTTTTCACTCAATATACAACAGCTTTCTCTAATTGTCACCATCTTTCTTTGTTAAATAATTACCATGAAATGATAAAAGTTAATGTTTTTTGCTTGCTTTTTAACAGTATCAATAATAAGATATTTGTCTCTGTTCTGTAGGAGCCTGGAATATCACCTGGTAAGAGCTAACACTTGAATATGAAGCTGGAGATTCTGTCAGCTGTCAACTTTGTTTTGGCTGTAGCTGCTCTTAAATAACACGGCTCTCTACTGCCATCTAGTGGATAGCTCCACTAGAGCAACAATACTAACCCTATACTAATCCCTCTAAAAAAAAAAAATTGAATATTGTGAAAAGGTTTTATTTTGTTTTCCTATAATTGGATTCAAAAAGGTCAACTTTAATGTGTGCTCTATCATCACATGTTCACATCACAAGTGAACTATTTCAAGCTAGATTATAGTTTAATACAGATTTTTTGTGGCTTTAAAAAAAAATCTGAATTCCAGCATCTGAAATGATTAAATTATTTCCTATGATCAATCCAAAAATGAACGTATAATACAAAAATGAACAATTTCTGTTAAGTTAGCACTTGGTTGAGGCTTCTTTACCATGAATTAGTAGTCTGGTGGTCATCAGCTTGTGTCACTGCTTAGCTGTTAGGGAAGCCCAGATTCCTTTGATAGTAGGCTTCAGGTGTTTCTCATCTTCCTCAATTTGTTGATTGAGGAAGATGAGATTCTCTGTGGGGTTCAGGTCACATCAGTTACCTGGGCAGTCAAACCCAGCATTATTATAGTCAGCAAACCAATAAATTCTAGCTTTGGCGCTGTACGAGTTCCTAGTTCCTGGTGGAAAAAGAAATATGCTCCATACTTTTTGTCAGGTGGAAACATGAAGCGCTCTATTATCCTAGTAGGTGGTTACATTGAATTTTTACTTGATAGTACAGAGTAGAGCAGCAACTATCAACACCAGCAGATGGCATGGCACCCCAAATAATCAAAGATTGAATTCTAGCGTGAGGTTTCCACAAACACATTTGATTCTGTGCCTCTCCATCCTTCACCCAAACTCTAGAACCTTGATTTCTAAATGAAATCAAAAGAAAACCTGGACCACTGAGCAACAGTCCACTTCTTTTTCTCTTTAAACCAGGTACTTGTAAGATGCATCTGATGTTTTCCATTGTTTCAGGAGTGGCATGATTTTAGAAATTTTGCAGTTGTAGCATTGTTCCTGAAGATGTCTACGTGTGGTGGCTTTTCATGCTGTGACACCAGCCTCAGTCCACTTGTTGTGAAGCTCTTTTTGAGTGGACTTGACAGTCTTGTCAAGGCTCTGGTCATCTCTCTTGGCTCTGCACTCTTCTCGACTGGTTCATCTTTTCATTGATATGCTTTGATACAGCACTGAACAGCCAGCCTTTTTTGCAATGACCTTGTGTGGGTGTTCCGTCCTCATGGAGGGTGTCGACTATCATCTGGACTACTGTCAAGCTAGGAGTCTTGCCCATGATTGTGGTTGCGTGTACCGAAGTAAACCGAGAGATACACAGTATTTATATAGTTTGAATAGTAATTAATGCAAACCTGAAATTAAATATGCTAATAAGTCAATCTATAAGCAGCAATACTTCAAATTTGAGAAAGTCTGTAGATATTTAACTTTACAACTAATGAAAATATAATATGTAAAAGTTTACCTTTCTCTATTATATTACAAAAAAAGTAACCTTTTCACAATATAAATGCATTAGTAGAGTGTGTGGAAGTGCAGTAGATATACACTGACTGGCCACTTCATTAGGTACACCTGCAGAATCTGATCTTTCTTTCACAACTCTTCTACAGCTTTTGTTTTCTCAATGTCAGTGGACTTTTTTTATTAGTGAGAAGCAGTGAGCGGTAATGTACTGGACACTGACTGTTATTGCAGGTCCTAAGATGGTGGCAGTGAAGAACTACCATGGCACACCGTCGCCTCCGGGGAAGACACCTCTCTGTTTCCAAACAGGAGATTTTATCGAGCTTCTGAAGGGAGACCCGGATATCACATGGTGGGAGGTAGAGCAGTCAATCATTTTTAAATCAATCCATCCCCAACTTTGACACACGCAGCTTGTTACGCAGACAGCTGATGCTGGCACATCACCTCACACAGTGGATTTGAAATGAATCAGTGATTCTCATGTTTGTGATTCTCAATTCCATTTCTTTTTACCTGTGAGATAGAAAGTATAGAACATAAGTTAAAGTTCTGTCTCTGTTCAAAGACCGGCACTTCCAGATTGAAATAGTTAGCATATAGGATTGCTGTTATTAGATCCGGACAAAAACCTTGTTTTATTGGACAATTGCAATGACTTCTGTGGAGTTTTGTAATCAGCAAAGCTAAAGTCTGAGCACACAACCTCCTGTAAAACTGTATATTAGTTTTTATATACGCTGTTTTTTGTATTGATTGAACAAACAAGATATAATGTGTTAATTACTGAGCTTTAGAGTTGCCGGTAGGAAACGTTTTGTTGCCTTTGGATAAAGCCATTTCCTTCATTTCTTTTCATGTTTTCTAACCAGGCTGCAGAAAGCGCTATCAATCTTATCCCTCTGGTGGTGAGCAAGTAAAGTAACATACCCCAAATGCCTTTAATTCAAATTGCTGTGGAGTAGACAAATCCCTAAGTGCTTTTTTTTCTCCTGTGCTACAAAAAAAGATAATTTTTCTTGTAGTTGCAAATCATCATCATATTCCAGCGCACATCCTGTAAACAGAGTTCCCTTGTCACCTTGTCAGTTTAAATTAATAGCGCTTTGGCTTGTGCGTCTCACTAAAATAGCAGTGGATACTTTAAAGAGTGTTTGAATGATAAAGTGAGCCACGCTCGCCTAAAATTGTTCTAAAATCTTAGAGGAAGTTAAAGACTTCTTTGCACCTTCACCAATGGAAATAAATCACTTTTAGCTGAACATTAGTAGAGGTGTACCTGCAGACCTGGAGGATCCTCTGCAGTGAATTAGGCCGGATGATAGGAACTGTGACACTGTTTGCTCCAGGAACTGTTGGCATTCCTGCTGAATCACCGACTCTAATATCAGGCTGGCTTTTCCCGAAGTGACTCCGGGCAACTTTCTGATGACATTAATTGATCTTAGCTATAACAGTAGGCTATCCCTCTACAGCATGGCAGTTTAATCTCTCAGTGTGATGTCAGCGGGTGTGCCGAGTTTAAAATCGATTGCTGCAGGCATAAGATGGTGGAGTCATTTCATCCTCTGTCTGACTTTGATGGGGAAAGTTTGTACATACAACATCTAGCACCGAAAGTATGATACACAGAAACATGATACATAGTGTTTAATATTTATTTAGCTCCAAGTGAATACACTGTCTTTTAGAAATTTTTACTTTCTTCATTTCAGTTTGGTTCCTTTTGACAAAACAAATCTAGTGCGGATAAACTGGCACCACTAGGAGGCACCAACGTTTCACTGTTTCACATTATACACATTAAGCTAAAGAATCTCTGCTTCAGATATTTGTTTATTAATATATTCTTACTTAATGATCACTCGCAAGGAGGAAATGTAGTTCTCTGTTTTAGTTTTTCCTCTATACACCCTACTTAGTTTTCAGTGAGACTTAGGATTTCCAACTTTTCTGTATCTACACTAAACTATATATTACCCCTTTTCTCTTTTTTCCAAGAGGTTCTAAAGTATTTCTTTGCCTGAAGTAAGCACAGTTTTATTTTGCTTCTAGAAATAAACTTACCCTGTGCTTGTCTTACAGGGAAAGCTGATACAGACACAAAAGAGCGGCTTTTTCCCCAGTTCCTATGTAAAGCCTTGTTTGGACCCAAAGGTAATCCACCCATACACCTGTACAGTGGGTTGTGACTGACAACAGTGTGTGTGATTTGAAAGTGGAAGAGTTTATGCATGTGCATGTCAATTAGTCCTGTGCCGTGTTCTTTAATGAACGCTGTCTGTTATGTGCAACAGCCCTTCCAGTCATGCCGGTCGTCCTCAAGGGATGCAGACTACTATGGATATCCTTGGTAAGACCCTTAACTGCTGAAGGTTGTACGTTCAATGGGCCTGTGCACTATAAGGTACCATTAGCCCAAGGTCAATATCCTTTAATTAGTGCAGATCTGTTAATGTTAAACTGTACCGTTATCTCGAAGCAGTGGTTCAATTGAAAGCAAGCTGACCCTAACCAAAAGATTAATTACTACATGGGTGTTTGAAGTTAAGTGTTTTTAAAGCCGTTAGAGTGTCATTTGATAAAACAACTTTAAATTTGGAGGTCACTGTTTTTTTGGTTTTTTTCTCTGTAGGTTTGCAGGAAACATGGAGCGGCAGCAGGCAGACAACCTTTTAAAATCCCACTGCAGTGGGACCTACCTTATCAGAGAGAGGACAGCTGAGGCGGAGAGGTTCGCCATCAGCATCAAGTGAGTATTTCAGATCTTACAGGAGAGGAAAATGTCAAGGGAAGGTTTTTATCCATATCTCATGGGGAATAAATATTCTCACAGGGAGCCCCAGTCAGCTTTTTCTGTGCATCTTTTAGCTCCAGCTAATTACTACTCAGTAATTGCTTTTTTTTTTTTTTTAATCCTTTCTTTTTTTGTGCCTTTTCGCTGAGAGGATGCATCCTCAAGTGGAAAAAGAAATCCATGAGTTCTTTACTGGAGTTGTCATATAATGATGGGTTGGGAGAAGGAATGCATTTACACGTTTGGGTTTAACACAGGTGATGAGTGACTGTGGGGACCAGGCTCAATATAATTAAGTAAACAAATCCGTTAAGAAGTCTTAACTTTAAGAAAAAATACTTAATTTTCATCTTATTTAATCAGATATACCGAAAAAGGAATGTGTGGAGCAGCAGAACACATTAAGTTAAGGGCACGAGAGAATACAGGCTCAACAGTAATTTGCAAGATATGGATAAAGAAAATCGATAACAGTGGAAAAACAACATCTATTCTTGGTGATTCCTCTTACAGATTCAACGATGAAGTAAAGCACATCAAAGTCATTGAAAAAGACAGCTGGATTCACATCACCGAGGCAAAGAAGTTTGAAAGTCTGTTGGTAAGTCATATTAAACTGTTTTTAAAAAAGAAAAAAGGTCATATATTGAACCGCCAACACAGAAACACCCATAGGAGCTTGTTGCCAATGTGAAAGCAGAAAAGTTCACCTTTTTGTATCCTGTTACTTAACAGGAGCTTGTGGAGTACTATCAGTCTCATTCGCTGAAAGAAAGCTTCAAGTTGTTAGACACCACACTGAGATACCCCTACAAGTCGAGAGAACGGTCGCTTACACGGGCCAACACACGCTCACCAGGTAAACCTTTTGAATTTTTCCTCTGTTCCAATACTTTACTTTCCACTTCTGCAGCCATTCTGATACCGCATAGCAGCCAAACTCTGCAAACAACACAATCTGTTAGTACCAGAAAATCATATTAGATCCTTGAGCAATGAACAGCTAAGTACAGCCAGCTGATAAATGATAGTCAGTAAGCGTTTTGGCAGAGGAAGGTTTGATGTTTATCGGTTATGAAAGAGAGCCTAATGTTTGTCCTTCCTTGTTAATGATAACTTAATCCGAGTAACTTAATATGTGGATTTATAGTATAGATTAAGTGACCATGATGCTTATCAGTGTGGTTCTGATGAAGCTAAGTTTTGAGAACATCTTCAGAAGAAAAAATCCATCATCCTTTTAGAAGCAAGTTTCACTACTTGGCAGGCATCTTTGTAACAGCACCTGGGAGTTTATTCAGGCTAACACTAAGCCGCTATCTAAATGAATAAGGAGACGACCATAACGTTAATAAAAAGCTGCATAAATCACCAGAAAAATCTAATAAAAGAAGGTGACTTTGCCTCACAATATTTAAGTTTTATAAAGTTTTATACAGTACTTTCAAGACTGAAATTCCACCTCAATCTAGTGTGCCAACAGAATCAACATATCTGGTTGATCCCGCAAGGGCATTTGAACAAATACAATGCTAATTTACATTATGGATGCAGTAAGCCAAGAAAAAAAACTTGTATAGATTTTGGAATCACTTCTCTGTGTTCTGTTTCAGCTATTATAAAGCAGACGGTTGGCCCTTTGGAGGGAGTAGTAGGTACAAGATATTTCTATTCAGGATTCTTTTTAGTGCCATGTCTCTCCCATATAAAATCACACGCGGTTGGCTTTGGACTTGACTCTTAAATACACCATGGCTTGTGCTGGGTGCGCATATCCGCATATCATCCCTTTAACTTTTCTACCATTTGACCCATGTTACAGTCGTTATTTCCATTAATGAGCTTTGGGTAATACCCACTGGAAGTTGAGTGGAACCACCCAAAGCTCTAACGAGACATGCACAGACATCTTCAAATGCAAGTGTCAAAATGGTAAAATGCTAGTGTCAATGTTTTTGCATGGAGACTGAAGGAGCATTGCATGTTAAATACAGTCTACCTGCTTCAGTGCACGATTTTGAAAATACCTTTTTCAGTCTATGTGTTACTAAAATACGCTGGTCCAGTACAAATTCAATTTCATGACAGCGTAGCTGTGGATACTGTAAGAAATGGGGTAAAATAAATGAGACACACTTCCTCCCACTCTCTTTGTCTTCCCCTGTCCTCTGTTTTTCCCAAGGCCAGTGACTCTTATGACTCATACAGACAGAAAAAAAAAGGATGGAGGCCAGAGGGGCAGCTGGGCAGAATAGGAGGGCAGCAGTGTGAAATGATAAAGAGAGTGACAAAGAGAAAGTCAGCTAACTCCAGCCTGTGGAATGACTGAATTGGCTGCCCTTTGTGCCCATTACACTATATGAATACTGGCTGTGTCTTTGCGCTAGCTTCTGTCCTACACTGGGCTCACTTTGTTCGCTCTTCACAAAGACCCAACTGGCCACTGTAGTGAGATCATTTCTCCTCCTGTTTTGGCTGAAGTTGGACACGGATGGAGACAACTGGAGTTTTTGCTAATAATGGTTTTCCTCTCAGTTTTATCCTTGATTGTTTCCAAGCACGTACTTTTACTTTAAGATCTGGAAAACTCTATTATGGTTACAAAGAGGCACGACCATGTCAGATTGAAAGAGGTTTGTTCACAAGCTATATTTTCAGCGTGATAATCTACTGGCATTTTGATAATGGGCTGAGTTCACACAAACATTTTCTGATAAGTCACATCAGCAACAAATGAATCAGCTGGAAAATATACATATATATATATATTGAATTGAGTAGATGTGCTATTTATTTTATATAAAATAAATGGCACAACTACTCACTTCAGTTTTATTTTTTGTAGTGCCAAATCATGACAACAGCCCCGCTTAAGGTGCTTTGTAACGTAAAGGCCCTATAATAATAGGACCCTAAATTAACCACACGTGACACACAGTCCACACGACATCCATATCATATGTAATGACACATCTAGAACAAAAAGCTCCAGTTTCATGTGAATTTCAGTGGAGCTTCATAAGATGTCACCTTTTACTACTACTACTGTTTTCTTGATCGTTTCAACAAGTTGTGGCAATTTTAGATCCCTCTGTCTATTATTCCACGAAAAAAGGAATTCTGTTCCGAGTCTAGGAAAAGGATTTGTAAAAAGTCCTATGGGATTTTACACATGTGTGTACAGAGATAAGAGGAAGCCAGTCAGTTTTCTATAGATTTACTGGCCACTTTGCTAGGTGGCCAGTGCTAATTCCTTTGCTACGTAGTTCCAGGTTGGCCCCTCCTTTTTGGTTCAAAGTTGCTCCAGATTGCTCAGATGCACATTCACAATGGGAATTTCCTGTTCCAGAATATCCCAAAGGGTGCTCTATTCGACTTAGATCTGGTGGCTGTGGAGGCCATATGAGTGAACTCAATGTCAAAAAATCTGTTTGAGATGATTTGAGCTTTGTCACAGTCTGTATTATTAGTTTTTTGTAGACCTTGAGGTAAATGTCTATTTGAGAAAAATAAGTTTGAGAAAAAATAAAATAAAATAAAGTGTGACCTGGCCTGGAGAGCTGCTGAGATTTAATAAACACAAGTGACACAAAGTGCAAGTGAGTGAGCACAAAATCAAGATCATGTCCGATTATACATCAATAGCAAAAAAGGTCCAATTTCAAATAAATTTCAGTGCAACTCCAAGAGATATCACACTGAACAAGAGTAATAATTTTGCAATTGCTTAAAAGTGGTAAAAAAGAGCAGCATAATCAACGCCTCTGTCTTTAAAATATTGGAAATTAGAGGTTGTAAAACTATGTCTTTAAATTTAAAAATGAAAAAACAACAACCAACTGGATAGTAGTTTAACATAAAACGGTATTAAAACATGAGGAACATCGGTATACAGTGTCCAGCTTCTTTAGTCGTTTCGTGAGTGCATTCATAAAGAGCACCGTAGTCATTGCCTGGAGGGAAAAACAAGATTATTCATTTAAAAGAATCTTAATTTAAGTTTTTATATTGGACACAAGCTCTGAGTCTCCTTTTTAAATAACACATTTCAATGCATAATACTAAATACTAATATCTTGTGATAATTTCACTTCCAGCCCTTTTAGCAGCTTTTATCTTTTTCGTTATTTGAGAAAAAAAGAAAAAAAAAAAAAGCATGACCTTGGATTTTCCTTCATTTAAGTTGCGTTAAATGGGAACAACATGAAACACAGACTGCAGCAATTTCAAGGTTTTCACTACTGTAAATAATAGATAACAGTGCCATCTGCATAAAAATGGAAAGCCGCATTTTATCAGTTATCACAAATGATGAAGTCTTGTTAATCCAACCTTTAGTTGGGTTGTCATCGTAATGCCTATTAGTGACATTATATGTTTTTCTTAATATAATATAATGTAAATTGTACAGTTAAATAAGCATAACACCAAAATGTATTTTGCAGGTTGGTGTAATACTGAATAATAAAGTCACTAATAGGACCAGAACAGACTCTTTACATCCTTCTAAAAAACAACAGATAGTTCCCACGCTGCTTCTGTTTGAGACTTTGTAAATAAATTCACACTCTTAAAGCAGTCAAACTGCAACACCTACATGGTTAAGATTAAATATAATGAGAACTGAACGCACAGGCACACAAAGCTTCAATGCAAAATCTTTTTATCTCTCTGCTTCTTTGGCTTTGCCTCTGCATGCGTTCACCTCAAACATTTTCCGGCTTTACTTCCTCCCTTGTCTCTCTCTCTCCTCCTCTCAGCAGCCACCTGTGCATCCTACAACTTCTCCTTCCTCAGTCCGCAGGGCCTCAACTTCTCCTCCTCTCAGAGCTCAGCCCCCTTTTGGTCAGGTACTATCTACTTATCCTTTCCTTTCCCTCGCTGCCTCTGTTGTGTTCTCGCGCCGCATCTCTTGTAATTACATAATAAGCCTATGTACCTCGACCTCATTACTTCTTCTCTGTGGCACTCTTTTCATTAACAAGAACACTGCAGTTCTTCCCAGGATGACATTTCCTCATTAAATCAAGAAAAGAAAACCAATTTCCTCTCCAGTGATGAAACAAGTTGTCCTTTCCCATCGTGCTCATTTGTCATTTTGTGGCAACAGCGTGTCACGCTGAAAACTGACCTCACCATCTCGCCTCTGTACATTCTTCACAACTAATTATTACCATTATGTTCAGTGTGACCTCGTCTTACAACTGTCACCCTCATACATATACATGAATATTCATTAATACCAGTAAATAATAACTCTTGTTACGAATTCAATGGTGCGCCATTAAGTTAATTAACTATGGCTCAACTCCTATTGTTATCGATTTTCAGTGTTTACACCTCGAGTGGTCAGCACAGCAGTGGCCAGGTATAACTTTGCAGCGCGAGACATGAGAGAGCTGTCACTTCGAGAAGGCGACATTGTCAAAATCTACAGCAAGATCGGTGGAGACCAGGGCTGGTGGAAAGGAGAAGCCAATGGAAGAGTAAGTAACTATATGAGTGTTTATTTGTGGATTGGAAATTGATCAGATCCAAAGCATAAAAGCCAGCACTGGATTAAATACCTTAATGCTGTAATATTTTGAGTTTGATCAAAAATGTATCCAATTAGCTTTATTAAGTTAGAGATCTGCAAAAGAGAAATTCGGGTAAGTGTGTCCCCAAAAATGCATTGATACATTTGACGATTTAACCAGTGATATCGGGGGGGGGGGGGGGGGTTAAAAAAAAAAAAAAAACAGGTGTC
>VUQG01019755.1:0-21371 GCA_015106755.1 Etia nguti | reverse complement strand
AAAAAAAAAATGCCAGGAAAAAAAAAAAAAAAAAACCTTTTTCTTTTTTTTTTTTTTTTTTAATTTCAGTTTATTAAATCTGATCTGCAATATAAAAGCGATGGCATCTCTTTTTCAGTAAAAAGCATGCTTGTTGTAGGACAAAGTGGTAATTTCAGTTTGTAATCACAAACTGTATAAAAGGAGTTTTATATCTCCCTGTTAAAAAGTATATGGGTGACGATTTGAACTGAAATACTAATTAAAATATATTAGAAGTTACAGTTAATTACAGTAACAAACCAAACATGTTAGTCCAAAACTGACACCTGGCAGTTCTTACTCCTTAGGTAAAACAGCCTCATGCCAAACAGAAGAGAGTTATAAGAGTCCTCTAACTGGCAAACAAATAAGCAATCTGGCTTTTACAACCTGTAAAACATGCTAATCAGCGGTGGGAAAACATTTCCAGCAGGTGGCTAAGATTGCTGCGCTAAAAGCCAGAGCTGCGTCCGTATTGGAAACACCACCTTTGTTTGACATCAGATACCTATAGGAATATAAAATACTATCCGAAACAGAGTTTTAGGATCACACAGGACTTTTTTATGCACCTTATTTAAAAGTCTGGCTGTATAGGGGAGGTTCTCTCGGAGTACTCTGATTTCAGAGACAAACAGATCGTGGGGTTAGATTAATTGGTTACTATAAATTGGCCAGCGGTGTGAATGGTTGTTTGTCTGTCTGTCTGCATTTGCTCTGCATTTGCCCTGCGTCTTAAACAGTGGCAGCTGAGATAGGCTCCACCCCCCCACCCCCAAAACACAGAATTAGAGAAGCAGAAGAGAATGAATGGATGCATGGATTGTTGATCCGCTTTAACTACTGAGCTTTCATAGTATGAATGTCTATATTTATTTTCAGGATAAGCTTTTTATTTGGATGAATATGCCCCCATTCAACCAAATTCTCACTAACTTTGCATTCAAAGGAGAAAGCCACTGCATCAAATGGACTTTCAGACATTATTTCCTTCAGAAAGGACCACCTGTGAACAATAATATAGTCCAAACCAATACTCCACTAGAACCAATAAATGCTGTTTTTTTTGCTGGCCCAAAACAAATCAACACAAGTTGTTGGTCTGGCTGTACTTTCAAAACAGATGGCTAAAATAGCAAGTGTAGACTTTGGAGCAGTTCGCATATCATAGCTCAAAAAACCAACATGGAACAAGAAACTATAGCATAACATGTCTATGTTGGAATGTTCTACAGCTTTTGTATTTAACCTTGAAGGCTTTTAACTTATCAGAATTGTCATATTCCAATATGTTTAGTATGTCAGTAGTTTTACAAGAGCAAGCACATCGAGCCATAGATTAACCAGCTCCAGTGTAGCAGCAAAGAACACCACACTGCACATGAAGCCTCCTCTCTTATCAGAACAGAACAATAATATTGCCATTGGATTTAGCAAATGCATTGCTCTGGAAAAGAGGGCTGTTAGCATTACTACTGAACAGTTTTTGTGCAGGGGTCCTAAATTTATTTATTTCTATTTGGAAACACTGGCAAGCTCAGTCTGTTGTTTCAGTTTGAAATACCAGGGTTAAAATATATAAAAGGCAATGCTGCAAATACTAGCTTTTTATCTCCTCAACATTTGTTTAGGCTAATAAGTTTAGTGGGTAAAGTAGTAATGGAACCTACATTACTGCCAGTGGTTTGGGTTATGCTTATTGTCAAGGATATGAACAGTTATATCTTTGCATTCATCAAAAATAAAAGGAATGAAATCATTTAAGAAGAAAACAATGGGATAAAAATTGAAACTGTTTTAGTTCAGCCCTCTTTAAACACATTGTGGTATTTATGAGAAATAGCAGTCTTATTTTTTTTTAGTTGCCTTCTATGTACTTGAATCCCCCCCCACCCCACACCACAGTGGACATTATTTACCAAGCAAAATAATGCTTCCCTGTAGGTAAAAGCAGAGATCTTTGTTGTTTTTGCCTATTTGGAGGCTCTTCCCAGGGGTGCCTACTTTCACAGCAGACCTTGCTTTAACTTTCTTCTCTTCTACTAAAGCATGACATTCACTCTGGTGGTGGTTTCAACCAGCAAACACTGACAACAGCATACAGAAGCATACAATCTCTCCTCGTCAACACTGCCAGCTTTCAAGCTTAGCTACTTTGCATTCTGCATTTATGTTACTTTGAAATACCAGCTGGAATCTGCTTTTCTGTCAAAGAAAACATCCTCACACCTATTGAATTTGGCATTTTCTTCTCTCCTGTGCCAGTCAAGGACTCATATTTTTGTCAAAATTAGGTAACTTTGGCTCTTGGGTGTGTTGGGTGTAGCATCCTATGAGGAAAAGAAAACTGCCCTGAACTGAATGTGTACTAGTTTAATTAAACTCTAATTAGTATCTTATTTCCAAGGTATTCCCACACCTAATTTATTCTGCTAGTGAAACCATTTCTCTCATAATTTATATAAAGGCTGATTTGAAAACTTTTAACCTGCATACAGAATTAGCTGCAAGTCATTAATGGATTCATACCGATTGTTTCCTTCTGTGCTTCTATTCATTCTCATTCTTGCTGGATAATAATGTATAATTATAATATTTTTTTGCTGTTTTAAAAAAAAAATGATTATACAAAGGGTTTGTTTCTTTTTACAATGACTTCTTTATATCTGCTGTAATTAATGTTCACACTGCTTTACACACTGAAGCCTGGATTATTTGATCTAGGATTATTTATGTTAAGCCTGGATCAAATGAGTCAACTTGGATAGGCTTCAGCCCCCTGCATGTCGATAGATAGATAGACGGATATTTTTGTCACGTAGATTGACTCCAAATACATGACGGTTTTTCTTGATATTTGCTTGATGTCTAAATAAGCAACTGTTGCTTTCAAGTTTAAGTCACGCTGCTCAATCTACCAATTTCATCCTCAGTTATAGGATCACTGTAGTCAGAAGTATCTGTCCAGCAGCAGTGCTCCCGGTGCTTTGAATCAGCGTGAAATGCTACATCTCCCATGTTTTGGCCATGATGGAGAGCTGAGTCACTATTTTAATTGATATGATTCTCCCTGTGACTAATCTGAACTTTTCAAGCTGCTTTCTTTACTTTTTTATCCAGAAAACTCAAGTACCCACTGGATTTGACATTAACTATAGTTGTCATCACTCAAGTTATTAGAGCTTTGCCATTTCCTATCTATTAGCATTTCTCTCTGGTGACTTGTTCATGTGAAAAGTGTTGAACCTCTGTATGTCACAGATATGGAGAACCGTGTATAAGTATTGTGGCTTGAAGTGCTTCTCTGTCTCCTGTGCACAACACTGTCCTCCCACACTGACACTGCACTCGTTTCAATGTCTACTTTGAAAGCATGTGGGCTGATTTCAACCGCATATGAACCGCAACTCCAACATTTCTTCTTTTTTTTTTTTTGTCTTTTTGGTGAGACAATGTTTATTTGCAACAGGAGAAATCCTTTCACAGATGTCAGAACATGAGGTCATCTGCAGAACATTGGCCCTAGAGCAGCACTGCGCTTGGTGTCCCACATGCCCTTTTTAACTAGTTACACAGTTTTCACTGTTCCAGGGGCAGGGGAGAAAACTCCACTAAAAATAATAACCTAGAAATGAGCAAACTGGATTTTCTCACATGTGGATTTTTAAACCGAGAATATATTTTTACAAAATAAGGCTAAAAAAAAAAAGGAGGATTCACAATTTGCAGAGGTCGACTGTAGATTTAAAAAAAAAAAAAAAATGTAATTAATGGGAAAATCAGAGGTAGAGGCAAAAAACAAGATTTAGATTTAAACTTTCAAAATTTGCCCCCATTTTCAAGTAGGTGTACTGCTGAAAACTGTCGGGCCTACCAGAAGTGACGATCAAAACATCACAGCCTTTTTTGAACACTGCTGCCAAAGTACTAAAAAAAACCCCAAGAAAATGTAGCAGAAATTACATAGGTAATAATGTGAAGAAATACATACATCCTGTGCATGTTTGATGTATTTGAAATGTAAACGCGTTAGAAGCGAGTTACCTGTCTTATTTAAACCTCTGACATCAAGGGCATGGTGTTCTCTTTGCTGCCGAGGTATATGGTGTCATCGTGCCAAGATCTGAAGAGCTCTCTAAGGCCTTAAGTAAAGACATTGTTGATGCCCGTGAGTCTTTCATGGGATTTAAAAATAGCTCCAAAGTATTTTAAACAGCAGACATGTTTGACGCAGACCAAAGGCAGCTTTTCTGGAAAGGGACCTTGTATCAACTGTGAAGCATGTTGCTGTAATGATTTGGAGTTGCTCTGTTGCCTCAGGGACCAGACAGCTTGCAGTCATTGATTTAGCCATGAATTCTGCATCATCAAAGACTGCTTAAAGAGGATGTGAGGCCATCTGTCCAAAAGCTGGAGCTGGACCTTAGGATAATGATCCAAAACAGGCTAACAAGTCCAATAAGGAAGGTCTTAGAAAGAAGCAATGAAGGGCTATGGAATGACCAGGTTTAAGTCCAGATTTGAATCCCACTAAAATGTTGTAGACAGGGAAATTAGCGTATCCTCCAACATACTGGACAATATGTTGAGAAAAATCTTAGCAAGTGTTTCTCAGACAGCAGAAAAAAAATAATTATAAAATAAAAACTCTATTCTTGGGGCAGCGCTGTTGCCTCACAGCAAGAAGGTTCTGGGTTTGAATCCACCATCTGGCTGAGGCCTTTCTGGTTTGCATTTTTTCCCTGTCTGCATGGAGTCTCTCTGAGTACTCAGGCTTCTACCACAATCTAAATACATGCAGTTAATAGGGTTAGGTGATTCTAAACAGGAGTATGAATGACACTGATTGGATAAGCAAAAAATGGATGGATGTACTGAACTCCATTCTCTGCATATATATTTCAATATTTGTGGGACACATTTTATTTCACTTTAAATCATTCAGTTCTCTTTAAATGTGCTTTTACATGGTTTACATGCCAGTGTGTAATACTGCCTTACATTATGCACTTTGAACATCCTCTGTTTTTGAAATCTGCACAGAGTTACAGGGATAGCAAAGTTTTACTAAATCTTTTCAAGCCAGTGAAATGATGTATTTGGAGGTAGCATTGACTGACGCTAATAGCGGGGGAAGTTAGCCTTCGGGGCTTTCTACCCGAAAGCCTTTAGGCTATCAGGTAAGATAAGAGCAAAAAAGTAAACAGATCTAGCAGGTTGTGGAAAAATGGGTCAAACGCACGACTGTCACACATGAAAACAGTTTTAAGTCCAGTTGTGGTTTGTTTTACCCCCCCCCCCCAAAAAAAATACCAGCTGGATTTAAGCAAATAAATAAGTATCTTTCATGTGATTCATTAGAAAGGTCAGCTGGCTAACATAAATTTCCAACAAGTGATTTCTTTTTTTTCTTCCCTGATGGCAAGGACATATTCGGATTCACTGAGCTGAAATTGTGAACGAGTGGTTCAGTCAGAAAGCGTTATTTTCATACATGGATTTTGCCACCATAGAGTCTGGATCTTAACCTCACTGAAGACCTTTGGGATTTGCTGAAGACAATTTTAGTGTTTTGACTGTCCAAACCTTAATGCAATTCTGTGGAGTGTATATTACCTACAAAATATAACCTCCAAAAGTGTTGATATCTAAAATAACACATATGTTTACATAAACCTTGATCAGACTTTGGGCTAAAATACATCCTTTTGTGTTAGAAAGAATTCACATCTACCAAAAGTCCCTTTAAAACCAGCATTCACAAAGCTGGGCCACCAGTCTCAAATATAAGAACAAGAAAAGAAGAAGCTGTCACACCACATCTAATGGACCGTGCTGCTGTACTCACTGCTATAACATTTTTTTTCTTTCTATAGGTAACTTTTTATGGTCTGCGACCCAAAAAAAAGGCAATCAATGGAATTAAATATTTGTTTCTAGTCTTTACCCTAGGCTATCATTAGGGTGTGGAAGTCAGTGATCCTATCTACTGATCCTCCATGAAGCAAAGAATATTATTTTAAAAGCTTTTGCTTGAAAAATGCAAGCATGTTCCACATGTTTCTCTGTTTTTTTAGTAGTAAAAAAGTACTTTTAAATCACATTACCTTGTACCACATTACCAGCCCTTCTCTATATCAAATAGGAAGTCTGACATTCCTTCCAGAATTAAAGCGCTCTAAATTGTAATTACAAAAGGCTGCAGAACAAAATTGAATATGTATCCCCCCTAAGCTACTAAACAACAAATACAAAATTGCAAAAGATTGAGCATTACATTTTGTTATTTAAAAAAAAACACATTATTTTTTAATGGTGTAGCGTGGAGGATATTTCAAAGATGGATCTAAGAAACTGCTCCAGACACTTGTGGTATCCACTGCCGTTCGTATCTTATAAGAGTTATAAGGTCAGCATGTGTACTATATTTGCATTACCCTCCCTGAATAAAATTAAAACCTTGATTAAAAAAAAAAAAAAAAATCTTATCTGCATATAAAAGTAGTGATAAATGTGAAGAACAGGAATTGAATCATAACATTTTAAAAAAGCTCTGGTGAAGAAGAGATATGTTACCACATGGAGTGTCATGAAACTTATTTTTTTCCCTATATTTTTGTTGTATTTGCATGTTTCTTGTTTGGTTTTAATTGATGTCTGGGATTTAGATTCTATTCTTATCTGAATGGCTTTGATGTGTGTTGTTTTATATCTTACAGTTTAATTGCCTCTCTGCCTTTTAAAGCTCTGCTGTTGGTGTCATGGTTTTGATCTTTAAAAAACCGTGCAAGTTCACACAATGTACAATCCAAATGTTCACAGCACGCTGGCAAAATTCAGCACTAATAGAAGCTGAAGTTTAGCAAAGTAAGTTATCTACCCATCATCATCTTAAAATGCACTGCTGTATCTGCACTGTACCTGATGTCATTGGAAAACTCCTTCTCATAGCGATGTCTGCTGCTCAACTTCCAGTAAAGAAGCACAACGAAGACCAGGAAGATAAAGATGAGGAGCAGGGAACCAACGATGGTGCCAACTATCACAGCAGCTCTGTTTGGAGCTGCAAAATAAGTATGAAAAACATTAAATTATTCACCCTGAAACTCTGCTTTAATATCTTGTTTGAAAGAAATAAAGTATAAAAACTGTAATTCCTAAACAGTTAATTGCCATACTTTTGTTAAACCCCTTTCCAAGTGGAAAGTCTACAGTTCAGTCACATTTTGATTGATTTGAACTGTGCTTCTGTACACCAGAGGCTAAACTGTGATGTTATCCAATTACTTATGGGCCTCACTCTGTCTATCTGTGTCTGTCTGTACTTGAAAATGGTTTATGAATTTCTGATTTTCTTGAGTAAATGGTTTGAACTTGCATATCACTTTAGCTTGGCTCTACAAAATGCTTTCTAACACATCTCTCCTTTCACACACTAACACATGCAAAGTGCTTGGCTGATATACTTGATATACTCTTGAGAGGCTTTTTCAAGTAAATTAACTTACAGCCATTGCTCACCTGTTATAAGCATGGCAATCCCTTGGGTTTCCAGCACAATATTGCTGACTTTGTTTAACTGTGGCAGTATTTTAGCATAGCTAAGAAGAAGTCAAGTCAAATTATTATTCTAAACACAGAAGGGCTCTCTCTGTGGCAAATAATGGATAGGCGGAAGGTTTCTAGGGTGACGGTGCATGGTACTCAAGAATCCTTTGCAGAAAGTGCAACAGTTGTATTCAAAGCATGATCAGGCACACCGAAAGTGAGCACACCATCCAAAGATCAATACATTAAGTAGCAGTCCACCTCTCAGGAGGAGAAACAACTCTTGGCGTGGGATGAAATATATCCGGATTTTATGGTGGATGCTTGAGATTTGTAGTGGTAGCAGACAGGTGTGTGAAAGGAGACAAACGGGGGAAAGAATGATACTGCAGTGTATCAAGCTCACAGTGAAAGATAGTAGGGTGATTTCACTTTCACCCTGACCAAGGAGAAGTACCACTCCAGTTTTCATAGAGATATGCTATGTGGCATGCTTCACCCTGTGGTTGGCACTCTTTGTGGAGAAGGATTTATATTGCAGCAGGACAATGGGCCCAAACACACCTTAAAGTCATATCATGGATGTTTCATTATTGCACACTGAAACGTTGATGTCCCAGCATGATCTGACAATGCCTGTCAGATAAAATAAATAAATAAATAAAATAAAAATAATGAGTGCTGTTATCATATCGAGAAACTTCACTCATTATTTATTTTATTTTTTAAATCACATTGTTAAAAATATCATTTTGTAATGAAACATTTTCTATTAAACTTGCTTGGGCTCAAGTTTACTGGAGAACACAGTTGTGCTTTAAATTATGTCCCCATTGCCAATAGTAGACCAAATCAGCGTAATCCAAAGAAAACTATACGTAGGTTTCCTGAGACTAGGACGTAAAAGCATGAATATATAATATATTTTCTGGCAGTTAAGAACAGGATTGATATGTTAGTCTTATACTGTTTCTACCTGCTTTTATTCTATAATATGCCACTAATTATGTTGCAAATCCTTGGTTGAGGGCCATGA
The DNA here is from genome assembly GCA_015106755.1 of Etia nguti. Lineage (NCBI taxonomy): Eukaryota > Metazoa > Chordata > Actinopteri > Cichliformes > Cichlidae > Etia > Etia nguti. Next base: position 12,766 of record VUQG01019755.1, on the reverse strand, counting down.
GCCTAAGGGTTGACACTTCTTGTGTAGGACAGAAGCCTGCACTTGGAATAAAAATGAATGACTATGAATGATTCACTGCTTGAAGCTTAACATCTAAGCACTTATTCAAGGGGGTCTGGACCTGACGAGATGCATTGGGGCCTGCTCCAAAGATCATAAGGCCCAAAGAGAAAATCCTGCTATGGATCCAACGGATGCAGATGGTTGTGTGAGTCTTAAACTAAATGATGATCTCATCTGTACTGGCAGGCTGTAACACAGACTGTACTTCCCACTGGTGCTCTTACTGTCAACAGATTCATTGCCTGTGAGAGTGCTCTGCTATACCCCTCATTTCTGTCTTGTTTAGATGTATTACTGTACATAGATTGCCCTCATTTAAGGCATCTCACTTAGAATTGAGTAGCGTTTCTGCTTATATTTAATTAGTCCACTTATTTTTTTTGACACTGCCTTTGCTTTGTTTCATCTGCATTGTAGAAAGCCAACAGTTTCTGCAGACCTAGTGGCAGCAGAATTATCATAGCTTTATACTTGTGTGAATTTGTGATTTAACACCAAAAAAAAGTTAGCGATGAAAAACGGAAGGCTAAAAACTTTCAGCGAATAAATGTTTTTCTTGTCACGGAAAGCATCCCTCTCCCATCATCGTTAGACAGCATAAAACAAATGTCACACTAATGTTACAGTGTGTGAAAAGCACAGCAAAGAGGAGATCTTGGCACAGCTACAGAGGAGATTTAAGATGATGAACTCGAACATCCACGTCTTTCATGATCTGATGTGTGCGTCATCCGTCATGCATGTGAACACAAGCAGTCCGTGTGAGAGTGCTTTCTTACGTTTGTTGGCTTTCAGGTTCAGCATGCATCTTTCTACTCCAACAGCATTGTTTGCTTCACAAAGGTAGATCCCTGCAAAGCTCTCTGAGTGGTTGCTGATTTTCAGCTCTCCGGTCACACCGTCTGGGAAAATGTGCACGTGCCAACAAGCATAGATTCATTCAGGGCATACATACTGTACATTATAAGGTGCTCAAATGAAAATTGATCAAACTGCTATCTCTACATGAAAAAACAAAAAACATGAAGCTCATTAGTATGCAGGTTTGGAGCAGATTTTCATTACGTATGCATGCAAACAGAGTTAGTTTGTTGTTTCCTGCTTATATAAGGCACTGATCAATGTAGTTTGCAGTAAAAATGTTCGGGAAGAACAAGGAAATGTTTCTCGTTGTGGAGTGAGAACTAATGGGGAAAAATGCGAGTAAAATGGTAAAATGCCACCATTATAATAGTCTTGCTTAAAATAAGCTGCAGGGTTTATGTTATTATCAAATATTGCCACCCAGGAGTTTTGCCATGTAAGCAATCAGCATGCAAAATGAAAAAATGTATTTTTTGGGAAAAAAGGTGACAAAGTTAGCAAATAATGGACGCTCACAAAGAAAATGATTTTCATTGAGTTTTTGCTCACACAGCATCAAATAATACAGTGCCTCAGTCCCAAGGCACCCGCCCCCCCCCCCCGCTCTCCAAACTCCAACAGACGCATATACACATAGACTCTCAAGCATGCACGTATTCTCTTTGATGTGCAGTATCATTGTGACATCAGCAGAGGTCACACTTACTCTGTGCGGCTCCATCAGGGATGGAGCCAGCTCTTTCTCTCCTCCATGTGTATTTTAAGGGAGTGGAGCCTTTTGCAGACTCGCAGTGCAGAGACACAGGATTGCCAATCAGTTCCCCTCCCTCCACCCAGCACTTAGGTACAGACGGCTTCTCTGAAATCATACAACAAATGGATAATTTTCCATTGCCATTTCCATTCTATTTCTTCAAAGGAAAGGGAAAAGAAAAAGAAATAAAACAGCACAGCTTTAAAGCTTTAGGATGAAAAAGGGGGAACCTTTTTGACTGAGTTTTGCCACATTTACAAACAATACAGATGTCTTTTTTGTTTTTGTTTTCCAACTCAGATGTGCTATAAAATGTATGAATTACCCAAAAAAAAGCACGTCTCCAAGACAAATTAATGTTTGAAGATCAAAATCCTTATGGAGTTAAAGCTTGACGGCTAATGATGGCAAGGCTGAACAATTTAGACACCAATGCTGTCTTGTTTTGAAGAGATGCGAGAGGGTCGAAATTGCTACCCATTAGGGGGAGACTGAAAATGTTACACAATACTCTGAGCACGTTGCACATTTAAGTCTGTTCTCAACAATTTACATAGTGAAAGAAGAATTACAAAAATCTGTCCGCCAATTTCTCAGGATATTTTTTTTTAAACCACTTATGCAATACACGATCGCACAAGGAGCCTAATCTATAAAATGAATTGCTGGCTCTCAGGACTGCCTTGTGTTGCTGTCAGCAAGAAAATAGCTATGGGTTATCTGCTGACATATAAGAGTGTGGTATGGATATTTATTTAACAATGTGTGCGTTTCATTGAGGAGGGAGGTGATGTTATCTGGAATTTTAGAACACTTAAATGCTTCTTGGAAAATATTGGTAGAAATAACACAGGCTGTGGCAGATAAAGATAATTTGGTCCCAGGTTGGATAGATTACGTTCTTCGGGTCATTTTAAACCAAAAAATGTTTTATTACATTGAAACATTATTGCAAAACAATAATGTATGTTGTATCCTTCCTATCCTGAGACCTAGCTGCGCGATGTCTCGCACACTTATATTTTTTTAAGAACGTTTCATAACTACAGTTGTACAATACGTTGTACACTCTCAGTTTAGATTTTTGGATGTAGGTTCTACAGGACTTCTGAGGGAGTTTAAAAACTGCATCAATTATCTGCTCCATTATGAAACACATTATTTAATACCATACTCAACTGTAAGTCTGGCAGCAAGGTGACTGTCCTCCACCCCAGTTACTGCTCAGTCTTCAAAATAGATGAGATTGACTAAGTAACTTCCTATTTCCCAACTGGCAAACTTTAAGATTCAGTACACTGACAAATGGCTCTTAGTGAAGTGTCATTAGTTTTAGACAAAGCCATCTTCCTTCAGTTCATTCATTTCCATTTGTAAAATTGCAAACACACCGGCCGCTATTCGCAGCAAACTCCATCTACTGATGAAGACTGATGTCCAGAGAAAGCTAGTAAGTGAACCTTTATTTCAGATTGTTTAATTCAATCATGCAAGTATTGACTCTCCTGCAATTAATTATGGGACTCTAAAAAATGATAAGTTCTAAGCGATCGGTTTTGTAATGCGTTATAAAAAGGAGTAAAATGCATGTTCTAACAAAGCAGGGAAACTTTATTGCAAATTAAATGGTTTAAGCACTAGATCAAATCGGCCCATTTAACACAAATTTAGGGACTCACTTGTCATCAGATTAATATTTTTTTCTTACTACTTCTTTTGGGTGCTCCCTTTAGGGGGGACACCGCAGCAGATCACCTGCCTCTATCGCACCCTATCCCTAGCATCCTCCATCCTCATTCACACTATGACATGATGAGGTAGTATTAACCTCCTAAATAGAATAGGTGCCTCCTGAAGTACTAAACACCAAGAACACTGCAGTTTGGAAAGGTGATGGACATAAATAATGCAGCTAGCTGACATCTAGGGTAACCCCAAGATGCAACCTAAAGCCTGGTCTTACCCATTACCACCAGTGACATCTTGTGCATGTCCACTCCAGGTGCTTTCTTCACTTTACATTGGTAGGTAGCGCTGTGAGCAGGTGACAGCAGAGCAATCAACAGTGAAGCGTCACCGTTCGAGGGATCACCAGCAGCAAAGCTGAGCTCTTTTTCAAATGCATGGTTACCATAGAAGTACTTAGTGCCACCGGTAAAGGATACAAGCTGATGGAAAAAATAAAGACAAATATAAGCGTAATTCAGCAAGTAACTGACATGGTGTTAATGTTGCATGCAGTCTTATTAAATTAAATGTAACACAAGTGGTTGGTTGAATTACCATCAACCCTGGACCTCGGAGGGTCTTTAAAAATCTCTTTTAGCTCAATGTTTTACTTTTAAAGCACGTTTACTGTGGCTCAGTTTCACAACACTCATCAGTCTCATTTCCAGCAACAGCAGGGAGCAGCAAAAAAAACCAACAAAAAAAACCTACCAAGCACCAAAAGGCATAATAACTAGTTAGTAAGAAATGGAAATGCAGTTAGAATTTTTTTTCTTTTTTCCCCTCATTTAACCAAGAACAAATCAGCGAGATCTGCAGCGTATCTGCACATCATCAAAAAGAGAAACAACTCAAAATTAATGCTTTCAGGTTTTGGTTTTATATGGATGATGGGATTTTTCCCATTTGCAAGACTTGTAAATGAAAAATTGTTTGATCACACATTAACATAACATATGTCTATACACTTTTTGGTCAGATATTAGAGTTGTGTGTTTTTCACTAAACATGGCAAAAGTTATGAAGTCACCGAGTAAAAGTAACCTCTATAAGACAAAAAAAATAAAAAATAAAAATCATGCAATATGTGCTCCACATTTTTTCTACTCTTGGCTCTGTATGATGTCAGTCAGGAAAGATATCCATTATTTCAGTCACAGTTCTAGATCCAGCTCCATCTGCCAGCTGTTCGAACCTTTGTCAGCCAGTCAGAAGGACGTTGGCTAAAAGGAAGAGCAGCCTGTAAGAGAGAGAAACTAAAGCTGCTTTTTTTAGACAGAACTAAAAATCAGTACCAAAGCCCAGAATAAGATAAATGATGATTATTTTGAACTGTGAATTATGCAAAACCACTCCCTAGTAGAGAACAAGAATAAAGACATGGAGCTGGAAATGTGCATAAATAGGTCTACTAGTTTACAATTAGGAGCAAAGCCTCTACTACTTTATGTGTAAAACTACAATATATCACATTCAATTTTGACTTGAACCAGAATTTTACAATGTTTTTAATATTGGTACATTATACAAAGCAGCACATAGTAGATCTGGTCAATCATTGTATCGACTTTGCATAGGGAGAGATGAAAGGGGAAAAAACATTCTTCCAAGTCTTAGACACTAATGACTTGTTTAATTTAAAAGGCAAATGGGATAAACAATGAATTCCTGTGAAATTAAAAGGTAGTGAGAGTTCATCAACTCTCCAGTCTCCTTGAATGAATATTAGTTTAGACTTAGAGGTTTGGGGCGCATGTGCACCACATGAGATTTAGAATAGAAAAAGATGATGTAAAATCTGAATAGATTAAAAGATTTAGGGATTGTTTTGCAAAGTGGTTTTTTTGACACCTAATTAGGGGTGCATGCAGGATGTGGTGAATAGAGTGATTAATGACAAAAGGCTACCAAAAGGGATGGTGTACAAGATGGTAGTTAGCACAGCTCTCCTATGTGGGTCAGAGATGGTGACAGCTGAGTTAAAGATTGCCAAGATTTGCATCGGAACTGAAAATGATAAGCAGGATTAAGAGCGAGTATATCAGAGCAACAGCTCAGGTGAGATTGACAGATGCGGGACGGAGTAAGAGAGGCAAGATTGAGCTGGTTTGGAAATGTGAAGAGGAACGAGACTTGGTATGCTGGGATAAGCATGTTGAAGAGGGAGCTGTCATGCGAGAGGAAAAGGAAAAGGCCAAAGAGGAGGTTTATGGGTGTGATGACAGAAGATTTGCAGGTGGCTGGCAAGGATGTAGAGGGCAGGAAGAGATTCAAACAGATGATCTGCCGTGGTGATGAGTAACAGGAACAGCAAAAATAATAAGCTGGCTTAGCTGTATTCAGAATCCTTGTTTGAGTACGGTGAGAGATGTTAAACTTTTTCATTTCATGGACCTTCGTGTTCAAATCATTTGCTAACAATTTCAAAGGCTATTATTGGAAATACAATTGTGATTTACTAATAACTTAATGGGAAAATGGAGACAACATCAAAGCACTTCAGTGAAGGGCATGCCAGTCTTTTTTATTGAGTGCTACAGCTGGTCAGATTGACATGCAAAAATATAGGCGTGACTCAACTTTAACATGAAAGAATAAAATCTGAAAGAGTTAATGAATAATAAGCAAACAGTGGAACTATTTAACTGCAGATTTTTTTTTTTTTTTAACCGGAACAATCTGTACCAAAGAACATATTCTCAAAAATAACTCATACCTTAAACCCAAAACATGATGCATTACCAGTGCATTAAGTTCTTCTTTCCAAACATTTGAAATGGCATAAAATAACAAAACTTTTGAATATTGCAGTTTAATAAATTCATCCTGTATGCATTTTATAGATAGTATTGTCTGGGTCGATCTCACTTTACTTCTTACCATTTGATCTTTCTGTGTGGTGTCTGGACTGATCACAGACCATTCGATGTCAAGTTCCCCAGTATCACGAGGGCTTGGTTTGTAGCTGCATCCCAAAGTCACACTCTCTCCCTCTGCCTTACGGATGGTCTGTGGGCCCTTGGATGTCACCTGCAATCCTTGCGTGTATCCCTGCTCTTAAAAAATTCAGAACACTCGCATCAAAGAAATGCAAACATTAAATAAACATCAGTGCATTAGACGATAGAGCTTTCGGGATTTCCCCCCCCCGCAAATCTCTGATTACTCAATTTACTGGAATAAATCTTCTGTCCTCCTATACAGTCACAGTTGGAATGTGGCAGCCCATACACTACCAATCCCATAATGCACAGGTCACATCACATACTCAGGCATCAATGCCTTCCTTAGGCTGTCAATGCTTGTTGGACTCAGCTTCACTCTGCTACTTAAAATAATAAACGATGACCTTGAGCGTTGGATGAACCTACGACTATTCATCACAGGCTGAATTTCAATTGTTAAAACATCAATATCTTCTAAAAATAAATTATATATTCAGTTATCTCAACTCGTCCTGCTGCCAACCGTATAATTCCTAAATACTTTCAAAATTCTAAAAGAAAAACAAGACATCAAGAATTAAACAGGCAATTCTTCCAAAAAAACCCACAAACAAACAAACAAAAACAAAAGAGGACAAGAAGCACTATGTTTTTAATCATTTTCATCATAAAGTGAAAACGTCTTAAATGATCAGATAACACCCAGTTAGAGATCAAACAGTCTGTAAAGACATCTTAGTTTCAGATCAATTATGCTCCCGTCAGACACTCAAACAGCATTGTTTCAAAACATTAACAGCAACAGTAACTGACAGGTTGCACCATCTATTTCTACTCTAACAGTTGATGCACACTGTATGAAAAATGTATCACACATCTGCAACATATTTCTCAAATTAATACCCTGTTCTCATTCTCCTACTTCATCAAGAGGTAATGGCATGAGAAGCAGACATTTTCTGGAATATCTGCAACTCAAATCATCCATCCAGTCAAAACTTAATTTTGCAGTTATCATCCCAGATCTTCCTTCTGTATCTTTAGAACTAATAAACATCTGTCCCTAAAAAAAAAATAAAAATAAAACACCACAAAGTGAGAATTAAGCTTCTTCATCATCATCATCATCAGGTGGCAACTTGTGGAATCAAACAAAAAGTACCACACAGAACTCACTTCAATGGACAAAAAAAGAGTTTCAATTTAGATTCATATCAGAAATATTACTATGTTGTGTACAAAATACAGTAGTTAGCTCTGATCACCATACTTCATTCTGTGCAGCAGCTACACAACTTTGGAAAGACAACACCAGGTCACTATCTGTCTTTCAAGGCTGCCACTACTCCCCATCCCTCCACCTGCCCAAGAGACATATTAGCAATTTTATCAGGGGGGAAAAAAAGCAGATTATTCAATGCAGAATATATATATTTTACAATCTAGAACAAAACATAAATACTACATCATCTATCCATCTCATGTGGAATCTCTGCAACAAACCCTATTCTTAGTAATATCTACATTCCCAAAGGTTTACATATGCCACCTTTATACTAGGATGACAGCAATGTAAAATATGGTAATAAAAGCACAGCAAAACATTCATCATGATAGTCTTCAAAGACACACCAAAGCAAAAAACATGGCTAAACCCTCCACCCCGTCACTCTGTATGTTCCCCAACTAATCTTTTATCATTATTTGACTTTCTAATGGAATAATAACAGTAGTAGGATTACTCTGTTTTCTTTTTCTGTCCCTTGATTGTCCCACTTCTAATATTCACCCTGGTCCAAAACCTTCGGTTATAAGGAGGCACACAAGCACCCTTAGAGGGATTCTTATTATTTTGTCATCTCTTGTATAAACTGTATTTGATTGATTTCTCATCAGAGCCTCCTCCATGTATATTGTTTTGCAATAAATAAAGAATTGAGAAATCTCTGCTAGCTTTTTAATTACAGCCATGCCAGTTGTAAGAAAAAATAAAATAATTACACACATACTGATTCTAATCTAATCCTTCTTTTTGTTGTCAGTAATAAATATCCTTTTTTCACACTTACTGGGCCACAGTTTACAGTCTCCACATCTAATGATTCAGGATATTTTGTTAAAGGAAGGCTGAGTACAAAAACATAATTGTTTTAGCCAAATGTCACAAAGGGATATGAAAAGCACTTGAACAAATTAAATTAAGAAATATTTAAGACTGGTTACAATTTTTTTTAAGGCAGCCCTCCAGAAGAAAAATGAGATTCAGAGAATAAGTAACTCTATGCTGTTCTTGGCAAAACTAATCTCAAAGAGCTTTGCATCATTGTATTGGCTCTGTCACAAGGCCAGCATATTCAAGCTCAATAAGAAAAACTGGCTTTGTGATATACAAACATTTTGAATTAGCTGCGGGGAGGGGGGGGAATGCAAAAAAAAAACAAAAAAAACAAAAAACTTCTACTTAAAATCCCCAAAATGTATTTGGGATTTTATCTAGAATTGGTATAGTCTGTTTACGTTGGCTGGTTTCCTGGCAACTTAAGTGGACTTGGCTTTTAATCATAGTCCACAAATGTTCAATAGGGTTAAGGTCGGGCCTTTGGCAAGGCCATTCCAGAAGCTTGATGTCATCGTACCTTATCCATTCCAAAATCAGTTGTGATGTGTGTCACTGTCATGTTAAAACTTCTGTCATGATGCTACCACCACCATGCTTGACAGCTGGTCTAGTGTTTTTAGGTTTGAAAGCCACATCTTTACTTCTCCAAGCACACCTTGTCATTCTGACCAAATACCTTAATCTTTTTCTTGTCTGATGATGAAAGCTTCTCCAGAAGGGATTTAGCTTTTCCACAGCTGAGCTTGATTGTGTCAATTTTGGAGCAGGGGCTTCTTTCTTGGTCAGCACCCTCTCATTTCATGGCGATGTAAAGCTTGCTTCACTGTGGACAGTGACAGTGGTGTTCCAGCAGTTTCCAGTTCATGATGTGTCACCCCTGGATGACACACTTGTATAACTTGTACGTATGTACAATTGTTTGAACTGATGATCCTGGAATCTGCAATTGTTTAGAAATGTCTCCAAGAGACCTTCCAAATTTCTGCAAATTTTCCCAATGTTCATGAGTTTTGTCAATCCAGTGAGTGTTACCAAACATGTTTTATGTCAGCAAAGAGAAACCACCAGCTGTAGTCAATCATGATCACTAATGAAAGGTTTCAAGTTAAAGTACATTTTAGAGCCTTCAGCACCACTTAATAAAAGATTTAAGTGAATGTCTGAATACATTTGTGTACGTTTGACCCTGTGTGGGCTAGATCCCCCCAAAATTCTTAAAGGTGCATGCTATATAATCATTACACCCCAGAAAAAGAAGAGTTCAAATAAATCATTAAAAAGCCAAAACAAATTACCATGATATTCATACCCATAATGAGTGCATGTGAACTTCTGACCACAACTGTAAGTGCTTAGTGGGAAAAAGTACGTAAACATAAACTACATTTCAGATAATTCTGTTTGTCTATAGTACATAAAATATATTTTAAATATACTTCTCAGTCAAAATAAGAAGAGCTGCCCAGTATAAGAGCCGCACCCTGAAGAAGGAAAAACAACACACACACACACAGACGCACACACACACACACACAAGTCCCAGGAACATTAGGGAGTCAACAATCATCTCCAAACATAATCTCTGATTGGACAGCCCGGGCACCATGGTAACATGGAAAACTAACACCACTGAGCTCCATGTCTCAGCAGACTTCAATAGAGAATAGATGTGAAGGTCTCAATTACTTTCCATAAAAATATGCCTTATTTAATGTTAGTTTTAGTAAAAACGTACTATGAAGTAGATAAATACACCATATTTACAATTTATACATGCATAGGTAGATTCATGTGATTCAGTCTGTGTACTTACCTGAGCTCAAGAGAACTGCAGTACATAACAAGAACACAGAGAGCCAGGGCGGGCAGCTGAGGTAAAATCCTGTTCTCAAATGAGTGCAGCTTTGTTTAAACATACTGTTCCTTTTTAAAATAGTTGCTAGTAGTTGGTCAAGATAATGAGTACAGTGTCCTCAAATATATTGTGTATACGTGATATGTAAAAAAAAAACTTTTTAAAAGTATTCATATAGATACTTTATACTGATATTACCTGAATGGAGGTGCTACACACACATCTATCTGTGGAATAACAAAGGAACAACAGCACTGTGATACCTGTTGCTCTTGCTTTAATGTGAGCTCCTCCTGTTGCCCTTCCTTATTACCATAAAGCTTTCGGATTGGATAGTGACCACTTTAACAAAAGGTTACCTTGATATTGCTATTCAGCTGTTAATATTGCTTTTAACACCCTCTATTCTTCCCTTTGTAATCACAAGTTAATGAATACAAATTATGTACAATTTTAGAAAACCAATCAAAATGTGCTTGAGGAAATCAGTGTCCAGGCAGCTGAATAACAATGCAATAGAATCTCTCTGTAAACAAGGGAAACTGAAGGAGCAAACAATGGCTGGGAAACTCAGGGTGCTAATTTGAAGAGAGCTGAACTCCACTGAAAGCAAATCACCTGCCACAAATTGCTGCTTTGTATACAGTCAGCTTTGTGTGTGGGTTTTTTTTGTACAAGTTGTCTGTCTCCTATTACCCATTAAATGTGTTTTTATTGATTTTTTTTTGTTTGTTTTTATACCCCCCACCACCCAAAAAAGAACTTCCTGGAAACACACAAAAATATTTACACCTTATTTGTTGTATACACTACCTAAACACCTCCCATTTGCCAAATGTCCATAGTTTCAAATTAAAAGCTATTTAAAAAAGAGTACATGATGCCTAAAGTGATGAAAAACTGTTTTTTATTATTTGCTTTCTTTTTCTTTCCTTTTAAAAAAAACTGCAAAGCTCATGTTTGTGCTACAAGAAAAGGTGGGGTACTCTTCAGCAGACACATGAAGAAAATACACGAGAGGCAGAGGACAAAGAGCTTTATGTGAACTGCACTATACATATATAGCATATATAACACTTCTTTAAAATCTATATATGAATTTTCTCTGCTATTTTAAATGCTCTGTGCCTGTTTTAAAAACGTCATTTTTCCATGGCCACTATTCAATATAGAACACTATGAGAAAAAACATCTAAAACCCAGCTTACCTTCTCTTTGACCTTGCACACCCACTCATTTCAAACTTTGAGAATATACTGTAAAGTTTTCTGAGTAACTGCTTTAAAAAAAGGAATTACTTGTCTAGAAATAGGTTGGATTCTGTGGGAAGAAATTACATTTAAGGGCTTTAAAAGCATGAAACTGTCACTGCTCACCTTTCCCAAATTACTTTAATGTGAACCTTTTACAAAACCTGTTCAGGACTTCCTCTGGAATCTACGCGCCCTGCACAATGAAGTTAGATTAGATTCAGCATTGCATTTCACTCAGTAAGTACCAGTATGATGATATGCTATTTATGCAGAATAGTTTCCAGATAGATACAGAGCAGTTCCTTACTGCACTGTTATGTGGTTGGTGAGATGTCACGTTGGTGTCAAAGATGCAGCGATAGAAATTACTTTTGGGGTTTTATCTGTCAATAATCTGACTGATGGATTTGATTGGTAGGGTACAGTTTACTGGACACTTAAACACGTAAAGTTTAAAAGGAAATTATAAGGTCTGTGAGATATTAATGTCCAAATCTCTACAAAAAGTTGCAGAAAATGTTTGCAATGTTTGCACCCACACTAGTCCTCCTATATTATTCCGTAGAGACCTTTGCCATCATCTGACCAAATCCTTATGAAATAGTTGTTTAACTACAAGCTTATCACAAGAGCTGTACAGTGTCATCAGCTATTCAACAGCTGCTATTTAGCAGCTAAGTGAAATTGGTCACAATGAGGATGCCCGACCAAAAACCTTGTGATTGCTTTGGTGGTTAACTGTAGGTAGCCTATAGTTTGGATGGAAGAATCCCACTTATCTGTAAATACTTAAGGAACATGTAAGGAGAGATCATTTGGAAGAATTGAACAAGATTGGAGATAGAGAAATTGATTATTATCTCTAATAATCGGCTATGTACCACAGGCCTTCAAGCTGGCAGTAGTTAAACCGTTACTTAAAAAGCTATCTCTAGACCCAGCGGTCTTAGCTAATTATAGGCCAATCTCCAACCTTCCTTTCATTTCAAAAATCCTTGAAAGAGTAGTTGTCAAACAGCTAACAGACCATCTGCAGAGGAATGGCTTATTTGAAGAGTTTCAGTCAGGTTTCAGAGCTCATCACAGCACAGAAACAGCTTTAGTGAAGGTTACAAATGATCTTCTTATGGCCTCTGACAGTGGACTCATCTCTGTGCTTGTCCTGCTAGACCTCAGTGCAGCGTT
>VUQG01019753.1:0-10871 GCA_015106755.1 Etia nguti | reverse complement strand
CTTTTCTTTCCTGCAAGTATCTAAGGGCAAGTAGGGAGCCTTGTCAGGGTGGGTAGTCGTCAACCCTTAAGCCCAGCAAACGTGCACTGTTGCATCTCAAGTGTGTCTGTGCTGTATTTGAAAAAAACACAGTGGCCATTGAGGATAAGATGTACATGCCCGTGTGTGTATGTGTGTCTGTGTGTTCCACACAAGTTAACATACCCAGGGCTGAAGCGTGGTCCCTGATCCCTCCTCATCTGTCCAGCTGTGTGCGTATAAGAATCTGTTTTTCTGTCCTCGTTACCCACAAGTTATTGACGCCGCTCCGCACGTGCGAGCCCTCCGAGCCTCAGGTCTCCCTCAGTCTGTCTCACTCTCAGACCTTGGCATCAGCAGCTGTACCAAACGTACCACTCATCCCCCTCTTCTGTCTCTCCTTCTCCCTCCCTCCCTCCCGCAGGCACGCTCGTGTGTACGCACCTCCTTTCACTCCTTGTTGATTAACGTCCCAAAATAAGAAGGGGGGCTCACACTGAGACTTTCCTCTCTTTCAGCCGGTCCTCATCAGCTGGTCAGGGTAGCCTTCATCTTCCTGGCTGTGGGATTATGAGGAAAAGAGAAGGAGGAATGGGGAAAGGAGCGTGCTGTTGCTGTTGCCTCTGCCTCCTTCAGTATGAGCGCCTCTCTCTCGTTTAGCATGCTTTTCATCTCACTCTCTCTCACCTCTCTCTCACTGCTCTCTCGCTCTTTATCTCTCACCAACCCCCTCCCTCCCTCACTTTTCTCAGTCACTCTCTATCTGCTACTGCTCAGGCTGTTAGGATTCACAATTCAGTGTGCTGCCGAGCGTATGGCTGAGGGAGCCTCTAAACAACAGGACTGGATAAAGAATAAAAAGAATGACAGCAAAGATTAGAAGACAGAAAAACAGCAGATGTACTTGTAAGAATAGATAAGAGGATTACTAGCTTTCCTACTACTACTACAGTCATTTAGAAAACAGTAGTATTAAAGGTCATTCTAAGACTTTTCTAATAATCCAGCAAACATGGGTTGTACATGTAAATCACAGTTAACCGAGCTCAATTTGCGAGTATTTTAATTTACTCCTTTACACGATTGGTAGTTTTTTCTTACATAATCTAGGTTGCTCTCTGTTTATCACTGATTGCACTGGATGATTACAGCCTTGCGAGGGTGCCAGCAGGTAGAGGAAAGTGCCTACTGACGATGTGCATTGGCCTGATAACAAATGATAAGGGCCATTCACTGGGGTAGTCACATCTGAATCAGATGGTGAGGCATATGTCATTTTGGGCTACAGTTGCATTTGTGAAAAGTCTTTTGAGACCTAGCCTCAAGTGCCTTCGATGCAGAGGTCCAATCTCCTCTTCTTATTAGCATTGACCTAGGAACAACTGCAATTCATCATGCTAAACAGTGGGAAAGTGAAAGGTGACCTTCAAATCTTAAAGTAAAGGCATGAAGGTGTTGCATCCTGCTGCAGCAGTTCTGAACCAAATAATACCAAGCTGCTCCTGATTAAAGAAAAATGGTGAGTATAATATACTAAAAGAGGGTTTATGATGAAATGTCATTCTTCCAGTGATTTTGTTTTGTTTAATCACCTCCCCCATTTTGCCTGGAGCATGCAGAGAGAGGGAGCGAATGAGAGAGGAGGAAAATAGACATTTTTATTGTTCGGTCCTGTTGCCTTGTCAGGGTAGATCAGATCACAGGGAACTGAGGTTGAAACACACACACACACAGAAACGCACTCTTCGAGCCTGACTGCCCCTGAGGTCAGTTAACAGCTCATCACAGGAAAGGAGAAGTCTGGCCTGTGACCCCGAGGCCAGGGGTTGGGCAAGTCATGATGCCTGGTGGAGGCCAAGTCCAGCAAACACCTACCACTCCCACCTCTCAGCCAATCTGACCTGCCTGCCCGCACACATACATTAAAACATCAGATAACATGTTCTTCCTTCACTGAACCCCAAAAACATTATAGGTAATGGTCAGGCGAACTAAAAAAAAAAACTTCTTCTCTGACTAGAATGCCTTCTGGGTGAGGTGTTTTGGACATGTCTTACTGGGAGGACTCCCCGGGATGGACCCAGGACACACTGAAGAGATTATGCCTGCCGGCTGGCTTGAGATCACCTCAGTGCCCCCCTGGGTGAGCTGGAGGAGGTAGCTGGGGACAGGGAGGTTTGGGCATTTCTGTCTAGACTGGATAGATGGATGGATTATCTTCTTCCTTATTTGAAGTAAGCTATTTACCAACATGTTCTCTCTACCAACCCATCACACCCGAGCTGACCGTGACCTTTGGTACTGTATTTCCATGCACTAGGTATCACTGTAGTATGTGTTTGTCTGACATACCTAAATAGGTCGCTGAACATGGGATATATGCAAATAAACACGGTCTAATGATGCTCAGTTCAATTCAAGTTTATTTACATAGTGCCAAGTCACGGCAACACTTGCCTCAAGGAGCTTTATATTGTAGGGTAAAGACTCTCCAGTAATACTAATACTTGCTGTAATGGTAATTGTTCCATGCTACATGATTACTGTAGCTAAAATCATTTATTATGATGATACTATTATGATATCTGTGCAAGTGTATTGCATTTACTTGATAAGAAATTAGCTGTTTCTCTGAATTAACAAGATGTCTTAAAATTGTGAAAGAGTCTTCACTGACTTGAAAGCTTGAATTCCTAATTATTTAATGTTTCTCATTATTTCAGGTTGCTGCAGTGACCAATAGTTTGCATGTAAGAGGCCAGCTTGTCTGCAAATACTAATAAACTACTTGGCAAGTGGTAGAGAAACTGTGTGTTCAAAGTAATCCGGAAAGAGGGAAGTTCTGCCTTCAAATTAAAAGTCTGCTTTTTCATATGTGTTGATAGCAGAAGTAAGGCACAACTTTTACTTCAAAGGTGAACTTTCTCCAATTCCATTTTTTTTTTTGCAAACTGCTTTCAAGTTTTGCTCCAGCTCAGAGAGTACATAATGAGTGTTTGCAGACAAGTTGGTGTGTTTCAAGCAAAATATGAGCAGGTGTAACCATCTGCTAGTGACCAAAGCAGTCACATGGTTTGTGGTTTAGACTCTATATGTGACAGGTTTCACCAAAGCCACTGCTCATCAAACAGTCAGGGAATACGACTTTTTTTTGGATTGCCAAATGACCGTCAACTAACTAATTAAATATACAGTACACATCGAGCCGAGGTTGGTCGTCTGCCTGTCACAGACAGCCATGAGGTGTTTTCTGTTTCTCAGCTATGTAAGTTTCTCAGCTATGTAACTATTTTGTTAAATGAAGAGGTTATTTCATTTTTTACACACTTTTGAACAGATAAATAGAATGACATCTTGCGAAAATATCATTTGCATGTATATCAGCCAAATGTGTGTCACTTGGCCGAAACACCAGAGGAGCAGGTTGTGTTTTTCTCCTGCTGTGTACTTTATGAACAACCTTTCAGTTTTGCAAATGGTTCAACATAAAACCAGAGAATAAACAAACAAATGTTTCTCCGTAATACATTTAATCACTGCCACAGTGTAACCCATGTCCTCTAGAGACTTTGGTCTGCTACAGAGGTATTCTTATTTAGACTTATTCTGCTACATCAAGCTAGCAGAATAGTTTATCTTCAAGATGTGAGTCTAAAGCCAACACTATTGAGTATTAAGTATATTCCAAATGTTCCTCGTCTACATTCCCAAAGTGTTTGTAGCCTGTGCTCTGCTCCACATTACCACCACGGTGAAGATGGAGACTTTCAAACAGGACCTTTTTAAGGTATTTTTGATTTTGGAGTGTACCAAGTGGAATTCAAACAGAGGGGTAAGTAGTACTGTTTTATATAAAGATATAATGAGCAGATATAATGTTTGTGTTTCTGTGCTAAAAGTCTAGAAATGGTCATTTGAATGTCTTCATGTTGTTTTTGGATGAAAATGTCAACTACATGAGTTAACTGATACATTTCCATACATGGTTTGATCCTGTGGCATAAGTGGGGTATATAGCATTGAACAATTTGATAAATTTTGTGTAGATGTTCTTTATTTTTTCCTCATAAAACCATCCTGATCTGCTTTGTTTATCTGGTAAACACTGTAAATAAATTAAACATCAACAGAAGATACTTCCTGTCTCCACATATGCATTTGTTCACGCCAACAAATTGTTCTAGCTAAGACGGATGGCTGCAGATATGCCACCTTCCACGAACTACACACTCTTCTTTTGGATCAAAAAATAATCTTACATAAAATTGTAGAATTTATTTTGTGGGCCTTAAACAACGGTGGATACACTCATGTGGGTGTACAGTGATATGTGCACAATATGCCGTCACAGTAGTTGCAGAGTGTTAGCATTAAGACTACAAATGCAAGAGCTGTGGGTCACACACTGAACCCAAGTGACAGTCTTCTTTCTCAAAAGCCCACATTTGGGAGGAATTTAAGTTGCACTGACATTTTGGACAGAATACGATGGCATTTGAATTCTGAGTGCAGGTGGGACGTGGGTCAGACAGCATTGTATCAGATGGCTTGGAAGAAATATAAAGGAATTATCTGGTGCAAACTGTACCTGCATAACAGAGCTAGGTGTGACTAAAAGCTACTGCAAGGAAGGTATAACCAGCCAAATACAGGTCAATGTATATAATAAATTGAGCTGTTTAGAATAATTTTTTGATGTTCAAACCCAACAGGGTTTTTATCTCGGTGTGGAAAAGATTCAGGCTAACAGCATGAATCACAGGCTTACGCTTAGGCTTACTTCAAAATATGCAAATGAATTCCACAATAAGAGCAACTTCTTACAGGAAACAGAAGATTTGATTAAATATGAATACATATTAGCTGTCTCCTCTGTGTTTGTGTGTGCGTTCCAGTCTTTATGACCCCTGTAAGCAGCTGTGTCATGAAACTAATCACCGCCTTGTCCATTACCGTTGTGTTTGGCAACTTCTCTACATTTCAGCCTGTTCAAAAAGCTGACCATCAAAAGCCGGGGGAATTTTTTATCCGTGACTGTGGTACACTGCCAAAAATACCACCAGCTGCTTGTATTACCTGCGCTATTTCCTATCAAGTAACTCTATACTGGGGATGTCAAAGTCTGAAACCCCAAAGCATGGTGACTTATGTGTTAAAAATGTACACATTTATTGCTCGGTAAGCAAAGGTTAAGTCCTTTTTTTTCAAGTCCATCCTAGTCCTGTAAAAGTACACCCCAATAATTTAATAGCTTTTACAACCACCTTTAGCACTAATAATTTGAGGTAATCGTTTTCTGAAAGACTTTACCAGTAACTCAGACTGGGTTTTTTTGTTTTTGTTTTTTTCACTTAAAGGTATTATTTATTAATATCTGTTTAGTCAAGAACAATATCCCAGTAACTGAAAGCAGAGGACTTTGACATGAACCACAGCCAGCAAACAACAGACAAATCCAACTGTCTTTGATGGAACAGTGCTACCTAATCTGTACATGAAACAAAACCAAGCAAAACAATGTGTTAAAACATAACTAACCAACAAAAGGAGAAAATGCTACAACACAAAAAGATAGTTTGGCACTTCTGTTTCAGTGATATGTACAAGGAGTGAGTTTTTTAGTTTGTTTTTAAATCCTGTCCTGTCTGGCAGCTTTTGCAATTTGAATTTTGATCTGAATTTACTGCTGTGCCAAACACATTTGGCAGCTCCATAATTTCTCTACAGGCTCCTCTTGTTCAGGGTTTATCTGTTTATTTCTTCAATTATGTTTGTGTTATTTCAGTTATTACATCATAAGTGGTATACAGTCTGACAATGTCTAAGGTAGGACATTTCAACACCTTGATTCGTTTCTTTTTTGGCACTCTGTTGTAGATTTGCTGCTGTACTTGGGGTCATCATTCAGCTTTTGCAAGACCCAGCTTCAGCCAAGCTGTAGCTGTTGGATGGACAGCCTCACGTATGACTCTAGAATACTCTGGTATACAGAGGAGTTCATGGTCGAGTCAGTGATTTCAAGGTGCTCAGATATTGTTGTTGCAAAACAAGTACAAATCAAAACCTCGTCACCACCTTGCTTGACAGTTGGTATGAGGTGTTTATGCTGTTTGTGCCAAACGTGGTGCTGTGCATTATGGTCATTATGGCCAAGCATCTCCATTTTGGTCTCATCTGTCTTGTAGTTTGTTTAGATGCAAGCTGTGCTGCCATGTTTTGTTTTGGGTTTTCTTTGTTTTTTTAATAGGGAAGAGGCTTTCTCCTGGCAACACTTCTATACAAGCCATACTTTTTCAGTCTTTTTCTAAAATGTACTGTCATGTCACAGTAGCATTTAACGTGCTAACTGAGGAGTGTAGAGTCTGAGATGTAGCTCTTTTTGTAGAGTCTCTGTGCACAAGACTCCATATGTCTACATTAAGAGGTACTTTTCTTCCAAATAACTGTAGTGTGGTATGGACAAAACCAAGAGTCCTTCCAAAAGTCAGCTTTAGCTAACACAAGTTTTCAGGACGCTGATTTTTCAGTGGGTTCTGTGTTTTGCAGAGAAAGATATAGGAAGGAGTGACTTATGTTATATGTTAAGATGTCCTGCTATTTCTGAATCATAAAAAGAAAATTACCATCTTGAACATCTCGATTTTTTCAGCTTTTGCTGAAACTACATTGCCACTAAAACCTGAAGCCGAAAGTGCACAGCTGAGGGCTTGTTGCTTATTTGCAATTTCAATTATGTTTTCAGTAACAGTTTTGACATTTTTAAATAAAACAAAATCATAAGAAATTAAAAAGTATTTCTTCAGTTTCATATTAATTCATTTTGTTGACATGTTCTCAAAGAAATGCAGATGTTTGAATCTGAGAACATTTTAAGCAGTGAAAAGCCATAGAAAAAAAGAGGGTTATACATTTAGTGTTAGTTCAGACCTGTGTTTATTGGTCTAGAAAAGTCTCTTTTTTTTTTTTTTCTCAGTCAGAAACGCTTTATTTGTGTCTGACAATAACAAACTGACTGCCCTGTGGCTCAGCCTGTGTCTGAGGGAGGGCAGCTTACTCTCTGCTCTCTACCTGAGCCAGCTACGCCATGGCAGGTAATAACTTTGCTTTGGGTGCAGCCAAAAACAAAATGGATTTACAAGAAAAGGATAACTTTTTTTGTCCTCTGTTGTTTACCTTCTCCATGATGTCCATCTCATTCTTGCATGCCTGCTGCTCTTATTTGGCTGAGAGAGAAAAAATCCCTGATGGCCCATTCATTAGCAACGAAATTAGGGAAGAGAGGAATAGCGGGTAACTGTGATGCTGTCGGCAGTACAACACTGTTATCTGCACTACTGCGCGTGTGTATGTGTGTGTGTGGGTGCCACTGAGAGTCTTATCAGTGGAAACAGACCTGGACGTGAGCAGGGTTGCGAGCAGGAGGAGAAGGTGGATGGAGGGGTTGGAGGAGGGGCAGGAGGAAGGCAACAGTGAAATTGAAGGGTAAGAAAATAAAAAGGAGAGGGGAAGCGGGAAGCTGGAAGAGAGGGGACGATGGACAGTTGACATATGAAATACATCAAAAGGGGATGTGATGTGTTGTGAATAAGTACAGTGTGAAATATAAGTCTAAAGAGCAGGAGAGCGGGAGAAAAATGGGAAGAAAATGTGACGTGATATGAGTGGATAGCAGGGGGGAACGGGAGGAAGAAGAGAACAAATGTTGGCTGAGAGAGAAGATAACTAAAAAGTGATAAGGATGTCTGTTCAGGTGGGATGAGGCAGGCTTCAGAAATTAGGTTTTTGATGAACTGATCTTCTACGTGGGTCCCTCGAGGGTCGCCACATGCCCTCATCTCTCACTTTTGGCTCGTGTCCAGAATTTTGCCATGCGACTTCACATGGGCATGAAGCATTTTGTGCAGTGTGCTTTCACATCATGTATACAACAATGGCTGCAGCAGGAAATTACATTAAACTCTATAGTTGATCTGTGTCACTTTATTTGGGTGTTAGAGTTTAAATTATGTGTGGTTCAAATCAAATTCTCATAATAGATTTAGTCTTTTTGGCATGAACAGGGCAACACATAAACTGATTGTTTTGGTCACTTGGCAGTAATGCGTTGAAACATTGATGTATTGTTACTTTAATAAAGTTGTTATGGCACACTGACAAACCCATTACACATCCAGCTGACACATGGCCACGTTCTCCACACCTGATGAATGTTCTCTTCCCATTTTTGGTCTCATACCAAGTCTGGGGAGAAAGTCTGGCTCTTCAGCAGCTAACTGTATTCATCTATGCTTTTTTAATCAGTCTCAGCTCGCAGTTTGGTACTCTGCAAGACTGAAGTGAACAGCAAGTGATAAAAAATGACAATTCTTTGTCATTAAAAACTACAGTAAATATTTGCAATGAATAAAAGCAAGTCAACCATGACTACCCTGATAACAGGAAGTGCCAGTTTGCTTTTGGAAGGCATTGTTAGCTTGTTTCACTGGGAACTTTTTATCCTGAATAGTTGTACCTCACTCCCTCCAGTACACAGCTGAAAACAGTCCTGCACCCCTGAAAAATTTAATGACTCCCTGTAAGCTAGAAAACAGCCTAAAACCTCAAACATGTTTTTTTTTTCCCTTTGTGCTTTGAGCAGAAAATGCTCTGATCCAAACAGCTGCATACGTTGCCCAGGTGCTGGGTCTGAAAGTATTGTAACAATAATTTATGCCTCGCAGTGGACTCGCAACACCGTCATCTGCTCCAGTTATGGTTTAATCTCTCAAAGCTTAATGTTTTCAGAACAAATTGGCTTTGTGAAACAGATTTCAGATGCGCAACAATGTGCAAAACATCTTGAGCCAACCCTCATTTGTTTATATTTTGCTATGTAATAGGAGCAGCAATTTACTGAAACATGTGGAGACATAGATGGAAATACAGAATGTAAGGCAAAAAAGAGTTTGTCCAATTCTAGTGAGCTTGAAAATCAATATTTGACCACTTTTATTCTTCATCCTCTCTTAGAACTCTCTTAGGCAGCTTACTTGTAATTTATTTAAGTAGTCTTCAGGAATAGTTCTCCAGGCTTCTTGAAGGACAATCAAAGCTCTTCTTTGGATGTTGGATGTTTGCCACACCGCTTCAGGAATGTGGATATGTGGGGTCTGGGATTTTTAGTCCAGTTCATGTGTAATTTGGCATACTTCAGCCTTTCCTCCCTGTTTCCCTTCCTTAAGTATGGCTTCTTGACAGCCACCTTTCCACTGAGACCATTTCTGATGAGGCTTCAGTGAACAGTAGATGGATCAACTGAAGGGCCAGATGCATCTCTCAGGTCATGTTTCAGGGTTTTGGGGGGGGGTTTTTTGGAGGTTTTTGTTTTTCCCCTGTTTCTTAAGGACATGACTTTCAGATACTGGCTTTCTGCTGGAGAAATATGTTTGGCCTGCCACTTCTTCTTTTGTCTTCCATGAGTCCAGCTTTGGCAATTTTTTTAAGGACACACTACAGACCATGTGAAGATATCCCATGTTTTAGGCTAATAGCTCTTTGGGAATCACCTTGTTTGGGCAAAGTGAACCACTTGTGTTTTAATGACAAGCTGCTAGCAACAAAGTGCCTAAAGATACAATTTAAAATTGGTTCTTTGCTAAGTTGTCTGTGATGTGTAGACATAATACTTTGAGTTTGGTGCCTTTTCTATGAATGATTCATAGGCAAGTGTTAAGTGGTTTAACAACAAACAAACAAACAAAAAAATCCCCTGAAAATGGTCAGGTAGAAGGATTAGGCTGAAAATCAGTGAAAAGGCAGCCAACATCCAAAGGAAAAAGTTTGAAAGACCTCCAGAAGGCCTGGAGAACTATTGCTTAAGACCACTTTACCAGAAAGTCTGGCTGTTGGAAACAAAATATAAAGAAATGAGAGGTGGGTGAAGACTTTTGCACAGCACTATATACACGATCAGATCTGCCTCAGAATGTATAATTATCGATAGTATATTGACATCACAAGTTGCTGAGCAAATGTCTGCAAACACATGAACAGATAATACAATGCTACTGTGTAAGTTAACATGTTCTGGATCAGCAGATAAAGTTTTGGGTGAAGTCTTATATAATTCCCCTAATTAATTTGTGTTAAGGCTTAACTTTATGCATGATTAACGGTGTAGACACATTCAGTGCCAACTAGGCGGCTAGTTGTCTGCTAGGTGTCACCTCATGTTGTTCGGCTTACTGAACAGGAACTCTCTGTCGTGCTTGACGGCACACTTTGGAACATTTTTCAAATAATCAACTGTGTAGTTAAGTGCACCAAAAGTTTTTCGATAATGAACATCTATGATTTTATTTTTCATGGTAGCACTAATAAGCAGATGTCTGGGTACATAGAAATTCATCTTGTTAACCAAGTGAACTAAGTTCAACCCATTTTCTCCAAATGTTGCCTTTTTTGGCTCCAAAGAAACAAGATGGAAATAAGATGGTCCACAAGGTAAAATTAAATGCTTCAAAATGCAGTAACATCGTCTGTCTATTTACCTCCATAGCAACCAATCAGTGGCCATGAACACAAAAAACTTAAAGAACGTAATAAATGTAAATTTACAGAATGACACTCGCACAAATTGTGTGTTTCTCAGTGATAGCATCAGTGAGAGTAAAAGGCATCATCAGCGATTTGCTCCACAAATGCTCAGCAGCTCTGGAGTGCCCTGAAGGCTCCACAAACACACATTGCCTCGCTCAGAAGACTCAGCAGGCGGGCAGAGCCAGTGTATGCGACTTCCAACAGAAAGTCAAAACAAGCGGCTCTGACATGAAAAGACAGGTGAGGAGAGGGGAAATGAAAAGGAGTGTCAGGAA